>JBBPNO010000387.1:0-26008 GCA_038090915.1 Boletus eberwhitei
CATCTGTACCATGTAGATGGTGCCATATCAAGGGTGAACCAGTGTCTAATTCAATGAGGCAGTCAATCTCTTGGAATACAAATTGATGTGCAGCGGCACTTTGTCGAGTAAGAAATACCCGGCAGTATGTCAAAGCTAGAACAAAATGTTAGTGACGCTCAGAGCTAGTGTGAACTAAATTCCAAGAACGGCAAATGGACTGACTGATATTCGATGCGATGTCTTTCCCACCAAGCTCGAATTCCTGAAATCCTTGGATTCATTTGAAGCCTATATCACTCTGCAAATATTGAGCCCCTTTGAGTCGTCGACTGTTTTCTGGGAGCATGCAAATCACAACCCGAAATGGTGCCAGTGGTTCTTCCTTATCTTCTGCATCGTCCTCTGAGCTGTTCACATGCCGACCTTCGACTTGGAGGTCGTGTGGCAATTCCACTGCAAGCCGAATGTAGCGGTCCTCGAGTGGCAATTCAGAGTCCTGTATGGTTTTCAGGTGTAGCAATCCTAAACACTTGAAAGTCAGCAGGCACCGGTAACACGTCCCAATGATTCATGTACCTTGCCAGCCAGTACCGAACGGAAAGGACAATTTTTGGACTTGCGTGATGTAGGACCGCAAATGGTCACGGTTCGCCAAAGAAATGTGTACATCAGTAAGAGTTTGGTTATGACTCGAATGGCTCTGTGTTTCAATGTATCTGAGAACACTTGGGTGACGAAGAAAACGGCGAGGTGTCATGTCAGGTAGGTCGTAATCCATATCATGAAGGATGCTGAAAATGTCCCCACGAATAGCAGGCGGTGTTTTGGTAGGTAACAGAATTGGGTGAGTGTGCTCTCCTGAACACACGATCAGGATCCTGGGACAGGCCTGTTGGTACTCTTCAAGAGGCTGATACATTCGAAACAGGCTGCGACAAGTCAGACGAATTATGGGAGCTAATTCAGGCTGCCCTTCTGCATTCCGATGAGGTCGTGCTATGACAATACTAGGGTTAGTAGTGGTCCGCCCGGGCAATAGTTTGAAGGTGGCTCATGACACTTCAAGCGGACAGAAGTATGGTTTGCGATCACAGTACAGTGTGAGGATGGATCAAAGCCAAAGCTCTTAGCCTCTTCTTCGATTGTGAGAATCTCCTCGTGATCCTCATTGAAGAGTGATCGGAGGTAGTCAATATCATACAAACCAGTATTAGGACTATAGTCTAGAAGATGGTCTCGAGCACCATTCCTGTCATAAAATTCACAACTACAGAATGTCGGTATCAGAAAGTTTGAGCCAATATGAATCTTTGTGCCTACTCACCGAATCAATGGTCATTCCTCATGGTCATGGTCGAACACTAGCTGACCCCAACAGGTGTCTTTTGATGCTTGGCCACATCGGCATTCATTTCGTTGCTCTTCCCATGTCACCCGCCAGCTCTGAGTCTGCTCACCAACAGTGTTGTGTATAATTCTTGACTCGGATGTGTCCCTGGTTTGATGATGCTCAATACTAGTATCTTCTGGGATCACCGCCAGTGGACTCGGAGGTGCTCTACAACCAGTCCTCCACAATGCTGCCCAATAGGACATAGTCTTTGCTAGGAGTTGAGCATCTTGATTCATGTTTTCCTGCAGAACTCTTGCTTGAATTGCACCACGAGAAGCTTGGGTGTATGGAGCCGAAAGTGCCGCATGATCTGCGTGAGCGCATATCTTACTTCCTTGACCTGTGTGCATATAAGAATCACACTAGACAATTATTTCAATTCTACTTTACAGGTTGCATGAGATACCCGACATGGCACAAGCTGGCCTGTAGCATCACGAAGGATATCACAGTAAATGGAACTGTTACGACCTATTCCACGCGGTTCACCCAATGAATATGCAAATGCACTGCATGGGTTGTACCACTCCTTTCCTATGTCCATTTCGAAAAGGTGTCCAATGCGACCTGAGGACGAGGTGTCAGGATACTCCACTACTGTACCTGGATGGTAGATGTGGAGTATATCCAACACTGTTTGTCGATTTATTTTTATATTGGTCTGGGTTTCGTGCGTCATTGTGATGAAATCAGTCAGCGAGTAGACTTGAAGGACTTGATGACTTCAAGTTGCTAATGCTGGTGGGGGGGACTTCAATGAGGGGATTTGGAATGATTGTCTGATGGAGCCTAGAGTCGACAAACCTCCCATCCGAGCCTGAGTCTGGATTGACAAAAATTTGTTCACCACTGAGTCACCAGTAGATCTCTGAAGATCGGAAAATTTTATTAGGGACTTACTTTGTAGTACGAGAAGGCTAGACTTGTGCAAGGCTGTCCAACAGACTTCAACCCTTGCCTGAACATTGTTTTAAAAGACTTTTTGTCCAATGAGTGGCAAGTCCGCCACGGCGACTACAGGCAGTTGGAGGAAAGCGGATCAAAAATTTGAGGCTATACCATATACTAAGGTGAAAAAATTTTGGTTGCAAGCCCCTCCATTTCAAAAGTATGTTCCAGGCCATTCATTGCACAGGGATGTGGTGGACAGCAAGGAGTGTTCTGTGTGAGCGTGACAGATAATACGTCTACTAATAATATACTTGATTGTTTCTTATCATTATAGATCACGTGTGATCTTGCTTTGTCCTCCGGCACATACACTCCGTATGTGGCACCTGTCTGGCCATGTATCGGCCGCCTTCACATCATGCCGAATGTGGCTGGGTACTATTGAGTCCGAGTAGTACCAATCGACTCTATGCTCGGGGTTGACCGTCCGGCGCGGGTGGCATATTAACTCCAGGAACATCGGGGACGAATAAGGCTTTGAGAACGGGAACGAGAGATATGATGAACGCCAAGATGATGGAAAAAGAACAAGGCATAATTAGCGTTTGAACGAAGCTGGATACAAATCGAGTGAAACGGTGGCGAAGAGGAACAGCGGGTTCGCTTTTCGTCTCCACTACTTCGGCAGTGTGTGGGACATTCATCGTACCCGGCGAAGTAAGGTCATCGTGCAGACCAAGGGACGGAATTGGCGGCTCTGACGGTTGGTGCGCCGGAACTACTACCCTCTCGTCATCGTAGTTAATGCTCATGGCTTGAGGTCCTCCGAGATGAAAAAGCCCCTTTAACGAGATAACAACGCGCTCGGTCGCTGCACCGAGATACTTTTGTTTGATTTTCAACTGCTCCTGTACGTCCTCGTCGATAACGTCCGGTCCCTGGAAATCCATTGCTACCCAATTGGCACCTCCGAGTGGAAAGAGGGTAATCTTATGGATAACAGTCAATCACGTGGAATGAGAACACACGATGCAAACATACACAGAACATGAGGGTGAAGATGGCTATGTAGGCAACTGCCAAGTTTTGATCTGATGTACCATTGAATGGAGCGGTAGCCATGAGGCTCATGACGACGGCAATTGCTATTGATATCGAGATAGATCATTGACAAGGATGTATGTGCGCGATGATATACCTAGACTCACGAATGTCGCCAATATTAGCCCATCCACCAGCGACCAGGATTCCATATCGAAAGCGGTGCGGAACCCAAAATACTTGTTTGATGATACACGATATCGCGATGCCGATTGCTTCGTACAACAGTGCAATGAAGATGAGAGGACCTGACGAGAATTACGGTGAGTACTGGATGATTCGGAAACAAGCGCTGTCTTACCAAGCGCGCCGACGTTGGAAGAACTGAAGACCGGAATGATCCTGGAAAGCATAAGACTCGGGACAGTGACATTCTTTTTTTTTCGTTGAGCGCTCTCGTCTTTTCGAGTAGCGCAACTTACGAGCAACATTTGCCCAGCACCGCGAGCTGCCACAGCGGGTAGTAGTCCCGCTTTGGTGATGATAAAACCGGCTGCGACACATAGAAACCTATCTCACAGAATGCGATTAGCCAGGTCGTGATAGTGCAGTGGATTGATTAAGCATACAGGCGGATGAGTGGTTGAACAGACACCCAGATGAGCTCACCGATGGGAATCATGAAAAAAAAGACAACTTGTCGTAGGGCATACTGTAGTAATGAGGGAGGCCCTGAACGCTGGGGCCATGTTTAAGTAATGGTATCAGTGACGCCCATAACATTGTCAGGGAGGCCCTGAAATCTAGGTCCATGTTTACATAAGTAATGGCGTCCAATTCTCGAGATACTTGCCCAGAATATGACTGGCAGCGACCCGCGGCCATGTCGACCCGACTCCAGACGGTGGAAGCAACCTCAACTGCAAGGCAGAAAAGAAATTGGACATGGACATCTTCGGGGTTCTGCCATATTCCGAGACGGTTTTGAAGTATCAAACTCTTGTTCAAACTCACCACGCCACGGGATGCAAATCAAGGTGGACACGTGATGCGATGTGTCTAGCCACGAAGAGTTACAAACTGGTTGTGTTTCTTGCTACATGTACCACGTACAGTTTGCTATGAACGTAAGTAGTGTTTGGTTCCGAGAGAATCTTACATCTACAAAGGGTTTAGTGGCAGGTCAGTCGTCAGACAAAGGTCAAGTTGTACTTGCCAACCACATCCAAACAGCCTCGATCCAGTTCTTTGGTGGCGGGTCGTCATGTCTAGTAAGAGCCACGTTAAAAGGACGAAGCTTGCTCAAGCGAAATGAAAACAGACGTAATGGCATCAATCTCGGACACGCCTGATATAAAGTCCATCTCGCTTGTTCTGACGAGGGGCACTCTAGTGATCACTTTTGCAGATACGTAGAGAACCGGAAAAAGCATGATAGGCAGGTAGGTGGTCATGAAGGTAGCCGTGGACCATTCATCCCTTAGAAAAACCTCCCAAGCACTAAACTGTCGCAACCAATCAGTGACGCAGATAAGATCCAGAAAAGATGAATGATACGTGTCAGAGGAGCGAGGTAGATGAAACGCACAAACATAGTGGCAGCTGATGCGCACACGACCCACCAAGCTGCATACGGTTGAAGCCTCGACGTATATGGGAGCTTCCTCCTATCAAAGTTTTGCGCACGCAAACCACCATAGAATCGGAGATAAGTGACACCAATCCCGAACCAGGTGGTCAGCCCACAAGTGGCAGTCATGCTAGAGAACCAAGTGAAAACCATGCCAGAACTGTTCCCTACGGCCATGTATGCTAAAAGTGAAAAACAAGCACAAAAGGCCACAGAGACATAAGGCAACCCGGACCGGGATGTCCGCAAGAAGATCTTAGGAGCACTGCGAGAAGCAGCAAGACCATCTACGTAAATCCGAAATCAGCACCATGGCAAAATGCACAATAGGTGGTAAATACATAGTCCCCGAGATGCAATGTAAAGATCACTGGAAGCGGCAGACCAAGCTGAAGACAATACAGCGGCATTGACAACCTTAGTAAACTTTCTAGCCAAATGTCTAGGGAAATCAAACATCGCAACTCACTGACGGGAGACCCTTGATACCAGCCTGATTAATAGCAATAACAAATGGGGCTGCAGACGCATTCCCAGAATCGACGTTGAGCAGAGGATTGTTCGACGGCACGAGTAGTCCAATGACAAGCACACCACCGATATAGAATACGAGAAGGCGGAAATATATCCTTCGGACTGCTCTTGGGACATTACGACGGGGATTCTTGGCTTCTGCCGCTGCCATCTATCGTCCATGTTACAGGCACCATAAGAAATGGGTCTTATGAGGAATGGCGAGACATACGGCAACTACCTCCGCACCAACATACGAGAATGCTGCTTGGGGGACGACACGGGCCCATCCGAGGAAATGCCCTTTCACACCTCGTATGCCATCAAAGTTGACAAAAGGTCCCGGGTCCTTCCAGTATCGAAAGCCGACACGATCGTGGTTTGGTCCTCCACCCAAATCAAGGACAATACCCAGAATAATCATCCCGGTGATTGTGATTACTTTAATAGAACTAAGGGGAATAATAAGAAGAGAACCCAACTTGTGAGGAACTGGATGCACTAACCAGAACCAGAACTCTGCTTCTCCGTACGCCCCTGGATGATCTCAGCGTATACGCAACGCTGGCTCACAGAGGCACTCACCAACCCCGAAAACGTTGATGCTCACGACGATAACCAAACACATCGTGATCCAGACAGCGTTATTCACCTTTCGGTCCCAAAAATCAATAACAGTTGCGGCCGCGGACAATTCAGCTGGAGAGTCATCAAAACAGATGAATGCTATATGGGGTGAATACATACATACCGGGTAAAGTCAACTATACATTAGGGAATGAAAACACGATCAACAACGTTGATAAAAATGATCAATACCGTCCAATTGTACCACAGATTCCAGCCCAAGGCAAAGGCGAAAGCGGGATCGACGAAGCGTTCAGCCAGTTTGATGTGACCACCTGCCACGGGGAGATATGCAATCATCTCACCAACTGTTATCTGTCAAGATGTTGGCTTCCTGCGCGGCTGGCCTCGCTCGAGAGCTCACCATGACGGAGTAGCAGATTGTTCCAACAAATATGTACCCTAGCAGCATTCCGACGGGACCGCCATTCATCAAGGCAGAGGCAGTTCCAAGAAACAATCCAGTACCAATAACCCCACCAAGGCTGGGGACGTTGATGCGTGTATGGACGAGAAACTATACCACATACCTTATCATAGCCACATGCCGATTCTTTAGCTTGCGGCTCAGTGGGATGAGAAGTGCAGGCGTGCCACCACCGATTTCTGCAGATTCGACTTCTACGTTGAATGTAGATTTCTTCTCTGCGACGTTGTCCTCTAGGTTCATGTTGCGTCGGTAGTACAGTGGGCAGAACTGAGGCCATCTCTTTAAATAATCGAACGCTATCAGCCCTCGTGACGCAAAGCTTGGTGGGTGGGACGATAAGAATACTTCAACACTTTATCCGAGATGAAGACATGAGAAAAAGATGAACCATTTTCTGCAAAGTGTGAATTCGGCAATGGTCGAGAAGCAGCGTGAATATACCACATGCATGCCCTAAGGGCCAGAAAGGCAGGCATTGGTTGCCACTGCACGAATACTTGACGCGTAACAAGTTGTTGAACGAAACGGCCCCGGTCCCGCGGGGAACTTTGCAATGCAATTATGCAACCTAGATGGCCAAAGGCCTGAGATACTTTGAAAAAAAATTCGAAAAAATCAGCGCTTGAGACAGATAAACTCTACTGCTGATTGTGGTAGTTCTGCAATAGCCGTGAAGTCGGCAAATAAGTACTGTACAACAAGACGACTCCCCCAACGTGTTCTTGTTCCGAACAAATGTGTCCAGGTGTAGGTCACGTGGCTAATATCGATACATACGTGGGCTCAACGCGTTGCACGTTGAACAGGACAGCGACCTGCGGAGGGCATTCATACTTGTCCGCCGAGTCTGGCCACGACCAGCAGAAGAATTTTCGAGACACCAGCTACCGAAACGACAAGGTCGGCTTGGTAGCGATGTCTTCGCAAGACAGCCATTCTGCCTTCAGTGTTCGGGCTTCAGGTACATTTTCGCATGTTTCGGGTCTGTTCGACTTTGGTGGCTCACCATCGAGTTATGTTTCAGGCCCAGTAGAGCCTTTGCAGCAGGTTAGGCTGCTCTCTGCTCTTAGGAGTGGTATGTGGTCACATGGCATGGCAAACACCTGGACGCTGACAAAACACCTAGGCGACCCTGCTCTTATCCATCCCTTCCTGACCGAAATCGGCAAGGAGAGACGGAACTCAATCGACGGTCACCTGAACACAGGTGCTGCAGCTTTGCACCTCGCCGTCCGCTGTGCTTCCGGTGCGTGCTGTTCGGTTGATCCAAAAGCGTCACTTAATCTGATGAATTCGTTCACAGTGGAGACCGTACAGCTCCTCTTGTCGCACAGAGCCATTTCACCGAATGGTATACACCCGCCAGGAAGCGGTACTACTGCTCTCCACCTCGCGGCGTCGCTTGGGCGCGCCGACATTGTGTCGCTTCTTCTCGATCAACAGGGGATAGATGATACCCTCCGCGATAGCCAGGGACGTACATGCAAAGATGTAGCAAAAGGGAAGGAAACCATTCAAGTTTTACAGGGTAGGCTGGCTTGTCCTGTTTCTTTCGTCTCATCCCTCATATTCCCCAGATTCGCGATCCTTCCTGAGTGCATCATATAGGTCATTACTGCACTCGTACGCACTCTCCCCTTTGAAGGCCCAGCCCAGTCAGGCCCTCGTATCACTATTAGAATCCCCGCGCGCAAAGGGGATTGATCTCTCCTATCTGGACGACACGACCGGGACCTCAATTTTACATGAGACAGCGCGTCGGAAAGACTTGCGGTTAATCGAGCTTGTCGTGCGTGCAGGAGCAGATGTGTTCGTGCGAGACCGGCGAGGAAAGATGGCTTACGATGGATTGGGCAAAGACGATCGCGTGAGGGTATTCTTACGCCAATGTAAGTTTATACTTCTATCTTCTCAAAGTTTCTTCTGAAGAACCGCAGTTGTGAATCATGATCAGTCACTGATCGATTTACCGGTCTCCGAGCCACCTGTTCTGAAAGGATACCTGAACAAATATACAAACGTTGCCAGAGGGTATAATACTCGGTGGTTCGTCCTCAAAGATGGCGTTCTCTCATGTTCGTGTAGTCATACTGTCATCATGGAACAACAATGACGTGGATTTCCGCAGACTATAAACACCAGGAAGAGGAGGAAATCGCCAGTAGAGGCGCGATTTCGATGAAGACGGCCATTCTTAAAGCTGGCACGGGCACCGAGAAAACGCGCTTCGAAGTTTACTCCGCGCCAGCGCGTGGCCATACGGCAGGGGTGCAGAAATGGTTTATGCGGGCAAACCACCCCGTTGAAGCTGCACGGTGGACACAAGCGATCAGTAAGAGTATGGAGTGGTACCGACGCGAAGCGGATAAAAACCTTTCGGGCCGGCGAAGCACGGAGAGTGACAAGAGTGCCTTGCGGCCAATGAAGATCCGGACTAGCTTTCAGTCAGGGGTAACTGCGATGAGAGAACTCGGGACACATGGTTTGCGCGGAGACCAAGCGTCCCTAGCAGACACAGCGGAGTACGCGCCGATAAGCAGCGACATCTCCAAGGATGGTAGCCAAGTCCCTGACGAGGAAGAGGACGAGGAGGTTGCGAATCGACACGACAGCTCGGCAGCATCGGAAGTGACACAGAGTCAGCCTCCCCATGGCAATACTTTCGACTTGCACGGGAACTCGATTGCGGCACAGATGGACCTCACCGCACAGCTTCTTGCCGGATTACCCTTACCATCAGACGCGCCGTTACGCACGCAAGAACTTCGTGAAGCCCTAGAGGAGTCATTCACCACCGTCCAGTCGATGACAAATGAATACCTCCAGATGGCAAAAGAGAGAGAAGAGTGGTGGAGGTCACAACTCCAACGAGAGCGCGAACGGCAAACAATATGGGAAGAAAGCTTACAAACGGTCGTTCGTGAAGGAGAAGCGCTCGAGAGGGAGCTCCGAGCTCGCTCTCGCAGGCGCGGAAGCAAATTCTTCGATGTGGGAACGCAAGACGCCGGGGCTGCGACAGTAAGGCAACGACCCATCTCATTAGCCGCCGCGTCACCTGCCGTGCCTTCGGCTCAAGCCTCTACTTACTTCACAGCGGTGGAAACGCCTCCGGTTTCGTTTACCTCCGCACCTACCGTCGATGCCCCCCCGTCACCTGTGCTTTTGACCCCTACCCAGCGCCGGATATCACGCCTAGCGTCTCCATCTCCCGTCGCGGCAAACGAGACTGAGGACTTGCACGACACTGATGAAGAAGACGAATTTTTCGACGCTATCGAGTCGGGTAATCTCCCCAACCTCGTTGTCAGCGAGCTTCTTGCTAGCCCCACGCACTTCGCAACTTCGTTGCCGCCTACTCTTGACTTGGAGCCTTTCTTAGGATACAAACATTTAAGGACCACGTTGCCCATCGGGAAAGATGACAGGCCATCGACTAGTCTTTGGTCCGTTTTGAAGCATAGCATCGGGAAGGACTTGACGAGGATCAGTTTCCCTGTATTTTTCAACGAGCCCACGAGCATGCTGCAGCGAATGGTAGGTGGACGTACGCTTGCGCCTTGCCGTGAACTCACTCCTTTTGTAGGCTGAAGACATGGAGTTTTCCGAATGCCGTAAGTCTCCTCCCTGGCTGATTGTCGATCCCAATCGTGAACGCGTTCATCTGCAGTTGATGTAGCTGTGCAAGAGAAAGACCCTCACCAACGGATAGCATTCGTCGCCGCTTTTGCGATGTCTAATTATTCATCAACCATTGGACGTATAGCAAAGCCATTCAACCCTATGCTTGTGAGCAAGACATTTACCTTTGTACTGGGTGTGCGCTTACATTCCCTCGAGAACGAAACGTTTGAATACGTGAGATTAGACAAAGAATATCGGTATATGTCTGAACAAGTCAGCCATCACCCACCGATATCTGCTTGTTGGGCTGAATCTCCCAAGTGGCATTATTTCGGCGAGGTAAGCTCCTGACGTTGGGCAGATGCAACGAGGCTGACCACTTTGCAGGTTGATGCTCAGAATAAGTTTATGGGCAAGTCCTTCGAGATCCGGCCCACTGGCGTTGCGCACGCAGAGCTTTTGTTACCTGAAGAATGGGCACCGAATTACCCTAAAGCCAAAACCGTTGGCGGCAAGGGGAGAGTAGTGGAGCACTACTCGTGGAAGAAAGTCACTACGAACGTCTCCGGTTTCATCCTCGGGTCCCCTACCATCGACCATTATGGGGACATGATTGTCAGTCTCCAATGCCACTTTATGCCGATCTTCGCAAAGATTAATTGAATCTAGGTCACGAATCATCGTACCGGAGATCGATGCATCCTAACATTTAAGCCCCGAGGGTGGCGAGGCAAGGATGCATACGAGATTTCGGGATCCGTTAGCAATTCAGACGGCGAGATCACTTATGAGATCGCCGGTCGCTGGAACAGTCAGCTCATCTGTCGCGCTGTCGGCACTGGCAGTGGATTTTTGCACCCCGACGCGACCGTCGGCGGCCCTACGTCGCCGAATTACATGGCAGAGTATATCCTATTGTGGAGAAACTCTGACAAACCACCTGCGCCGTTTAACCTGACGCCGTTTGCGATCACGCTCAATGACTGTCCAGAGGAGACGCTCAAACGGTTCCTGTGTCCTACCGACTGTCGCCTTCGACCTGACCAACGCGCGTTCGAGATGGGCAAGTATGAACGCGCAAACGAGCTGAAGCAGAAGCAAGAAGAGAAGCAGCGGGCGACGCGACGTGCGAGAGAGGATGGCAAGCTGCCGCTCCATCGACCTAGATGGTTCACTGCGGAGACGGATGGCGATACGGGGGAGCGTGTGTGGACGCCTTCCCGTGTGGGGGATGGACTTGAGTATTGGGTGGAACGGGAGAAGGTGTGGAGGGAGGGAGGCAAGGGGCCTTGGAAGGACGTGGATCCTGTTTTCATTGATGACATACCTTAGGCTGGCTTTGGTTTTTGGGGGACATTTTTTTTTTGCTTACTGATTACTATGGGAAAGTAGACTAGATTCGACTTTTGTGGTTGTAACTTAACACGGCTGACTTCGAATTATCGCTAGAACGGGGTACTGACCCGTGCGTTTGCCAGGATTGACGGAGTACCAGCGGAGGATAGTCCCGAAGAGGAAAAAGAGTGTATAGGAATTGTCGAGATTTCATCATCTTCTACTCTTCATAGCCCTGATGGCTCAGTTGGCTAGAGCGCAGGTCTCATACGTCCGTATGACCAGGTACAACCCCTGGGTAATCCTGAGGTCGCAAGTTCGAGCCTTGCTCAGGGCAGTCAATTTTCTTTTTCACAACTGTTCTACTCGCATCGCGTCTATAATTCAATCCCAAGTCAGAACCATACCAAGAGACCATTCAATTTGAAAACGGCCGGTGAACAAAGAGCCGCATCATGATGTTCCTGGTCCCGAATGGTCCAGGTTTCTCTGGGTGTATTGAAGAACATAAGAATACTGTAACGGGTATCGATGCCTTTTTTGGTCCTGACCCTCGCTCGCTTTCCAGACTACAATATCGAATCAATCAAGTTTGATCAGCCCACATGGATCCAAAAGGTACTTGTGTCTTTCTCCCGGCGTGGAGATCAGCGAGTTAATGTGGCTACCAGTTGAACGGCTACATTCGCGGTCAGATTCGCTTATCGCCAAGTTCAGGCAAGAAGGCGGGACCAACTACATCGACGAGGCGATCGTCCTTGATCGTGAAGCACTGGAACTTTGCCCTCCCGACCACCCCGAGCGATATTTCTCCTTGTATCAGTTCTTAAGTAATCTCTGGGAGCGGTACAGACGGTTCGGCACGATGATGGACCTCGACGAGGCCATTGTCCTCAACCGAGACGCACTGGATCTTTGCCCACCCGGGCACCCTGATCGGTGGAGATCTATGACCGACCTTGCGGCTGGTCTCATTGGTCGATACAAGCAACTTGGGGTAATCGGGGACCTAAATGAGGCCATTGTCCTCGGCCGAAGTGCATTGCAACTTTGCCCACCGGGACACGCTAGTCGGGACAAAGCTCTGCAAAGCCTTGGGGCTCATCTCCTCACTCGGTACATGCAGCTTGGCGCAATGGAGGACCTCAATGAGGCCATTGTCCTCCACCAAGATGCACT
The DNA here is from genome assembly GCA_038090915.1 of Boletus eberwhitei. Taxonomy (NCBI): domain Eukaryota; kingdom Fungi; phylum Basidiomycota; class Agaricomycetes; order Boletales; family Boletaceae; genus Boletus; species Boletus eberwhitei. The sequence goes on from JBBPNO010000387.1 coordinate 12,643, forward strand.
GGTGCTTTGCCCACCTGGGCACCCTAGTCGGGCATGGGGCTTGAACACCCTCGCAGCTACTTTCTTCAATCGGTACAGGCAACTCGGGGCAATGGAGGACCTCACCAAGTCCATCGTCCTCTGCCGAGATGCACTGGAGCTTTGCTCACCAAGGCATCTTGATCAGTTGAAACCTTTGATCAACCTTGCAGTTCACCTCTCGGAGCGGTACGAACACCTTGGGACGATGGAGGACCTCAATGAGGCCATTGTCCTGAACAGAGATGCACTGGTGCTTTGCCCACCTGGGCACCCTGATCGGTTAAAGCCTCTGAGCAACCTTGCAATTGATCTTCGCGCTCGGTACAAGGAGCTTGGGGTAATGGAGGACCTCAATGAGGCCATTTCCCTTGCCCGAGAAGCACTAGGACTTTTCCAACCAGGGCACCCTCGTCGATCCTCTCCACTGCACTCCCTTACATATTTGCTTGACACTCGGTTCATACAGCTAAGTGAGGCAGAGGACAAAGAGGAGATGTTCAGTCTCTATGCTGAGTTGGCACAGGTGTCGCACGTGTTGTCTCTAGATGATCTGTCTGCTATCGATGCATGGGTCAGTGCAGCCGAGCATTACCACCACCCCACGACGCTTCTTGCATATGAAACATCCCTTCGATTACTCATTCAACATCTCAATGCTCTCCCTTCATTGCCTCGACATCTTTCCATCCTCAAGAATCTCACGTCCTCGCTCGCAGTGGATGCATTTTCAGCTTGTCTTCGCAATTCCTCTCCTACCAATGCAGTCGAGCTCCTAGAACAGGGTCGGGGTGTCTTTTGGAGCCAGCTTACTCGCATCCGATCCCCTCTTGACGACATCATAACATCTGGCCCAGCAGGAAAAGCACTTGCTGACAAATTCACACAGCTGAGTTCGCTCATTCGCGATACCCTCGATTCACCTGGTGCAGGTCAGCATGATCGGGTGTGCAATCTCAATGTTGAATTGCAGAAAGTCGTGACCGATATTCGCGAGTTGCCTGGGCTCTCTCATTTCCTTCTTCCCTTGCCCTTCTCGGATCTCCAACATGCGGCCAGTGGCGGACCTGTCATCATCGTGAATGCAAGCATGTACAGCTGCGATGCCCTCGTCGTCTTACACGACCGGGCTCCCTTCCACATCCCATTGTCAATCACCAAAACACGTGCTCGAGAACTGTCCTCGGAGCTTCATACACTGACGCTCCGTGCAAAGTCGATGAACGTGACGAGAGATTTTGGCTTCCTCTTGCGGCAGCTCTGGGATGAAGTTGTTTCCCCCATCGTTGAATTCCTCCAGACGATCTATCCATCTCACTCACGCATATGGTGGTGCCCGACTGCCGAGTTCTCTCTTCTGCCGTTGCATGCTGCAGGTCCATATAGGAAAGGCCAGCAGAATCTCGCTGATCTCTACGTGTCGTCTTACACCTCCACCCTCACCGCCCTCATCCGTGCCAGACGGCACGATCCATCGAACCCTGCAGCTGAAGGGAAACATTTTGTTGCTATAGGTCAAGCGAACGCCACCGGCCAGAGTAAGCTCTGTTCCGTCGGTGCCGAACTGGTCAACATTGGCCAGCGCATCGACGATCTCGCCACATTCACGTGCATCGAGGGACCTGAATCCTGCATTGCCAGTGTCTCTGAAGCACTCGGGAAGAACGAATGGGTTCACTTTGCGTGTCACGGTCTCGCAAACCGAACACGGCCGTTCGAGTCCGCGTTCGCTCTCCACGACGGACATTTCACGATCCAGCACATCGTTCGGTGTAACCTCGAGAACCCCCAGTTTGCGTACCTTTCTGCATGTCATACGACGGTGGGAGACGAGGAGAGTCCAGACGAAGTGATTCACCTCGCGTCGGCGATGCAGTTTGCGGGGTTTCGTTCTGTGATTGGGACAATGTGGGCGGTGGACGACGGCGAGACGAACAAGATCACGTCGATGTTTTACGACGGCATGAAGGATGGGTCGGGAGGACTGGATTATACCCGCGCAGCGTTCGCGCTACACAGGACGATGAGGGACTTGGTTGGTTTACCGTTTGATCAACGGATTCTTTATATACATCTCGGTGCTTAGTTTTTGTCCCCTTGTTCGTTGTCTTGCTTTGTAACTGCTGTTTTGCTCGCTGCTCGCTGCTATCTAGTTGCTGCCGAATATCTCCAGACTAGCGCTAACGTTGCACGTACGTGAGCCCGGGATGGTCGCCCTCGAACACGCGGGTCGGCAAAAGGCGACCGTGTGCGCTGGCTCTCTTCCCACCCCCCGATTTCCCCTCGCAAGTGTTCGGCTTGGACATGGCATGAACTGACCTTGTAAAATGGTCTGGGGGTTCACACTGTATGCGACTTTGCGGTGCTGAAGGATTTGTTGTCGTTGCTGGGCCTTTTCCTGCGCTCTGACAATTACCTCGTGAGTCGTGATACGAATCATACGATCGTGACGACAGCCCGCCATCTTGCCCTACAAAATACCCCGCGTCGTCATGGGAGAGAACGTAAACTGGGAAGGCGGCGAGGAGCTGCTCAGGAGAAACGGCGTCGTCGCGTCGTTTTCGACGATCCGGCGTGTAATCAGCTCGTGGGGCGGTACGTCAGGGAGAACCCAGAAGTAAGCCACTACATAGCAAGACTCTGTTTGCATGAAAGCTACGGTCGTGACACTCTACGCAAATGCAGGACTAGGATGAGGATATCGCTGAATGACCTTAGTGTTGTTCGTCTATACCCAATCATTGAAGAGAAACGGTGATCACATGCGAACCACAAGACTAACTATTTGTTTCCCAAGTGCGGGAGGTAACTGAGGCAGAGGGGACGACTTCCTGGCAAGTGTTATACTTCAACCCACCGCGCGGTTTGACACTAATTATGGAAAACAAAAGGTTATGACAAACTCGACAAAGTCCTCCAGCTTTCTACGAAGTTGTTTGAATATCCCGTAAATCATCCGATCACATCCATGAACGACGCTCCTTCGACGCTCCTTGGGTGGCATACCTTTGACCAAGTACTGCATTATTCGCTTCTATTCAACGATTGCCGGTGTACTGTCACAACATCGCCAGTTGCACGCGTCGACTGGTTTCTTTCACACATCGTCGTCGGAGTGTAGGAAAATGGTACATAGTTTCGTACCTGACTTTCTGCATCTCCTTTTCTGACCCATTTCAATAGTCTCCAGGGCAAGGTGTATATTCCTCGACCGTCGGACGTTCCCCCGAAATTTCACCATTGCCACAGCCTCGCATTGTCCCTACCCTATCCTGCTCCACCATGTCTTAACCAATCTCATTGTTCCTGGAAAGTCGCTCTCCATTGCGACTCAGTAGCTTCCATCCTCTCCCATATGTCGTTTTTCGGCGTCTGGCTGAGTGAATAGGTCAACAAGCCTATTGATTCATAGAAGAGATCGAGGTGTAATCTCCGGGAAAGGGACCTGATACGAGGGTGCCCTCTCCTTATGGATAAGCAGCGATGAGAGGTGCGATATAATGGAATGCGATGAACGATAAAGAAAGTGAACAGGTTTCCAGATATTGTCTATGGAGCGGAAGAGTAGTTCATTACACAGCCCTTGGGCAGGAGGATCTGATATGCCAAACACATCAGTAAATTCACATAGTTCTTTTTTGAACTTTTTGAAGTTTTTCGTCACTCAAGCTGATGAAAAGCAGATGAGCATGAGCATGCTTTTTAAAGCAGATCCTTCTGCTCATTTCTAGCTTCTCTGAGCTTCTTATTGCCTTTTGTACTGCTTTTGTCTGACTTTCAGGCCTTGAAAAGTGAATCAAATGTATTCAAAGTATCTGGTGTATGCACTACCCAGTCTGGAAAAGTAATTAAAAGCAAGCTAAAAGCTGAGTTGGATTAACATCATGGACTTGGAGTGAGAATGCCAGTAAGCAGAAATGGGGGTATCTGATTGGTGGAAACGAATGGAAGTGGTTGGGTCAGTGCACAGAAAAAGGGTGCATCTGATTGGATATTAGTAAAATGAACGAAATCAGGGGCAATGATTGCCATGGAATGCAAACGAGTGGGGAAAAAAAGGAAAGACAGCAAGCGAGGTTGAATGGAGTGAAAGACAGTATGGTGGCTTGGATAAAGAGATGTGTAACAATGTGCACAAGGGAGTAGGGTGGGAGGAAGCATTCTTATGACATGTTGCATAACAGCATTGAGATGGGCCCAGGCGGCAATTCTATAGCCAAACATAAGTTCTCACAATCCATTCAATATATAAATGAAGTGGCGGAGGCTTACACATCAGTGCTTGAGGGTTGAGCTCCAGCTTGATGAAGGCAGATAACTGAAGGGTTGTTTGATTGTCTGGAGTAGTGGCCATCAAGCACAAGGTGCGGGCAATGTTGTCATTCAGTTCATCGGTGTTGTGTGTTGTGATGAACTTATAGTAGGCAATCATTTGCCTGCCCCAGTTCTGATGGGAAAGTGCATTGCCAGAGGTAGATTCCTTTCCTGTTGCTTTGTTGAGCTGTTGGGGAGTTTTCGCTTTTACCTTGTTCAAGTGCTTCCTGTTCTTCATGCCAGCAATGGCTATGTTTTCGGGATACAAGGGTACCCGAACGGGGTGCGCAGGACACGGCGAGGAGTGAGGTGTAGTGTGAGACTCACTACTGAATGTCCTTGAGGTTAACACAGAGTTGTGTGGAGTGAACAGGTAGCTTGTAGCTGAGGAGGATGAAATCTCTGTTAAATATTGAGGGGTGTAAGACCCCGGTATATATAGTAAAGGGACTGTTTGTCCGTATGTACTATATCTCCTATATAAGGGTGGTCCATGGAATGTCATAGAATGGTATGGAATGATCAATGAGTTGATCAGTAAGCAGGATAAGCAGATATGAGTAATCTGCAGTAATGATCAGTCAGCTAACCAATAGCATAACGAGCTCTATCATAAGATGATAAATCATATCAAATATGAGTAAGATGAATAGCGTCATCACCTATCACATGTGTGTCTCATATCACATGTCAATTAAGTCATGTGACATGGTCTAGAATAGATCATGTGATGTGATGTAGAATCATGATTATGAAATAGAAGTCTGAAGACGAATACCATGATTCTCAACATATGTTGCCTTCATCTGTGCTTGTAGCTTCATCTTCTTGGTCTGGCTCAGTAGTGGTGATACTCAGTTCCTTATCAAGTTTCCCATCCACAGCAGACTGGAGAGCACACTCTAGCTGTAGGCCTGGGTACATAGTTAGTTCAGTTGATAAGCCTTGGGAAAAATAAAAATACCGCTGCAGTATTGAGTGCAAGTGCACCTTTTATACCATAATCAGCTTTGACATGAAGATCAAGGCTTGGGACATCCACCCAGCCACTGACTTGCTGGAGGTGGGTCCCCAGGAGTGAGAGGATAAATTGTAACTGAAATGCTTTTTTTGAATCACTGGTATCGAACTCCTCATATGTGAATGCATGGTTGTCCAAAAGGAGGCTGGTGGTTCCATGTGGAGTGAAATCCTTGATTGGGTTATTCTTGAGATACTTGACTATGAGGTTGACAGCAGTGGAGCCACAGGTGTTGCACCAACGGCTGAGGTGGTGCATTGCCTGGATAGCACAATAATTAGCTCATGACTCAGAACATGACAGACAGCATGAGAGCATACCAGGACGTAAATAGCTAAACCATATCTGATTTCATTGAAATTATCAAATGTAAAATACACAACTTGAATAATTGATGTGAGCACTTGTGTGAGCTCATCTTCAGAGTATGACCACTGAAACAATTTTTGACACTTATTTGAACAATTACGTAGTTAGCTAACACTTATACCTTACGGACGCCGAGAACGCTTAGGTCATACCTTCATTACATACGATTATATCATAGTCCAGGCCTTAAGCCTAGACCCTATGTCACTATGACATCACACCTACATCATAGAACATTCCACTACATTCTGTGCCAACCCTAGACATGGTCTGTGCGCATATTCCAACAGTATATATAGTAGCGTACTTGTTGTAGTATACCCTCAGTTTTGGAATTGCCTTTTATCCTTTGGATATCACTTTTGAGTGACCCTTAGGCATTGTCGGTTCTTTTCAAATTCCAAAACTACCACCTCGCTCCCGGGCTCTTTGCCTCTGAGCACCCCTCCTCCTTTCTGCTTCTTTGCCTGCCGCATCCAAACTTATTGGCTGGCTGTTGTTTCGTTTTCCCTTCACTCCACTCCATTACTGCAACAGTCGTTGGTCAACCGCCCTTGGTGAGGCCTTGGGTAGTCACGGTAATTCCCTGTCTAGTCGCAGCCGCGTAATTCCAGCCTTCGGGTGGTTGCAGCAACCAGGGTTCACCCAACAATAGTGACACTGTGTTCTGTTTTTGTTATCATTCTTGCAGCCCTTTTCGTACTCTACATCCCACTGTCCGTGTTAGCGACTCGTCGTTGCGCACACCCTACCCAAGCTCGCACCTGTGTATGGTGTCATTCACACGTGTGAAGTGTGCGAGTAAAGCACTCATCAAGTGCTGTCACATACGGTCGTCCGCTGTCTAAATACGGATAATATTGCTACCGGGCATAGTGCACTAGCCCCTGTCGTCAGCTGAGTGCCTAGCTGTCCATATCCCCTTTGATGCTACAAGGGGCAGGTTCGCGGAATACCTGTGACGTCCATTCTGCTCGAAGCCAGAGCACGTTACAGTCCGGTTCCCTTCCTATGTAGTACCGCCCCTCGTCCGTTCTCATCAAGGGTCTTTTACAGAGACTCCCCCATCCTCACATTTTCTGCGTAAATCTGTGCATGCCGCCGAGCGCCACCCAGTAGCCCACCATTCCTCCAAGAAGACCCGAGCATATGCACGTTCTGGCAATCCCCTCCACTTCCGTACCTGCCACCGCCGTCTCATGTGTAGGCCTCCACCCACCCTGTGTCGCACCCGGGGACTTGCAACTCATAGCCTTCGCCGCTACATTCAGGTTCTTTTTACTGCACTGCACCTCAGTCTCGACGCGTTGGTCAAGATTCTCCTCCTCGCTCACATACCCTTTCGTCAACCCCACTGAGCCATGTCCTACCCAAGCCACCCCTACTCCTGCCCCACCTTGACTGCTCCCCATGCGAGTGGTTCAATTCGCGACCTTGCGAGCAGGGCCACCGACCAAGGACTCTCCGGGCTCCTCCAGGGCCTAGACATTGCTGCCCCACAGCCACAACACCCCCTGTCGGTGCCCCCCTCTGTAACTGGTGCGACCACCGTCCCCACAGTCGTCCGTCTAGACAAAGACGACCCGATGGAGGACAACAACCCCGCGCGCGTATTTATGCACAACTACATGGAGTGGGTAGAGAGAAACTTGAGGGACCCCGGCCGGGCTGGGAACCTCCCAATCCCCCTGGGCGAAATGATAATGCACCCACTGCAACACACTCCACGTCCTCCCGGTCCCAGAGGACCATCCACACTGCCACCGCATTGGCCACTTCCAACACCCCCTTCCCCTTCGACGCCCAGCGTAGGGCAACCCCGTGCTGCTGCTCGAGGATTCCCCCCGACTAACAATCAGCTGGGAAAGTCCCTCGCCGTGAAACTGGACCCCTATGATGGGAACAAGAAAAAATTTGTACAATGGTGGAGGACAGTATCCCTCTACCTCAAAGGCTTCAAAAGCGAGCCGACCAATCAGCAGAAAATTCTCATTGTCCTCTCGTACATGAAGGGCGATAGTGCCGCCGGACGCTTCACAGACTGGATGGCGTGCGACAACACATTCGTGGCCATTCATTTTGAAACCTTTGAAGAACAAGTACGAAAACAGTTCCAACCCGCCGCCTTGGTTTGCAACGCCAAGGCCCAATTGTTCGCGCTCACTCAGGGACGAAGTATCATTGAGGACTATTTTGTCTGACTCCACCAGCTGGCCGCGGAGGCCAAGTTTAGTCTCATGTATAATGGGCGAATGATCATCCACCTCGTCCGCCAGGCAGTGAGGAGTGAGCTCGTGGAGTTCATAGAGAAGAGTAAGCCTGACATGATCAACTTGACTAATCCCTACAAGTGGGAGAAGGCTTTGGTCGTGGTGGAAGAAATCCTGGCAAGCATAGAGGACCGCAAAAAGAATGTGTGGGCCAGGGGACCCACATATAACCCAAGGTTTACACCCTGTCCCTAGTACACTGCACCCCGAGGGCCACCACCCGCTGCAGCTGCTCCTGCAGCCCCAACGGCACCTCACCCCAACCAAACTGGCGTCTTCCCAGGACGTGGCACGCCGATGGAAATCGGAGAAGCGTGTGCAAAGGGAATTTGCCGCCAATGTAAGAAGCCGTGGCCATGCACCGACCACTCGCCCAGACCCCGACCTCGCCAGGCATGAGGAATCACAATCAATGGGCAGGAAGTGTTCCCGGACATGTTCTTCACCATACGCGCTATGATGACAGACGCAGAGCAGGTTGAGCCTGCAGTAGAATATGCTTCGAATGTAACCTCGGACTCGTCTTTTCAACCCGTACAGTAGATACCAGCCGCTTTCCTGTACCAAAACCTAAGTCATTGCTGTCGAATTGATTCGCTGTTCTAAGCTCTGACAAGGCTGATGAGACTGAGCCCTGAGTGAACCTCCCGACAATGGAGGCCAAAACATCTATTCTACCCCGCCCTACCCCCTGTAAGAAGGTTGTCTTTGAGTCGTCTGTAAAAAAGGACGACGGCCCGAACGACTCAAGCACCATGCCCCGCGTGCAACCAAAGGAGCCTGAATGAGAGGAAGAGATGTCCTCTCGTTTCTGGTTGAATAAGGTAGACCCATGGTCTATCCGATGGATGAAGACTCAGGTGGACAATACCGACGTTGAACGAAGCATCAAACACCTGAAGTCGTTCGTCCATGACGCCAGGACAATCGAAGTGTCTCAGGACCTCGTTCAGGAACTCCGAGCAATGAGTGAGATCAATGCCTACTGGACCTTGCGTGACCTCCAACATGCCCCAAAGTTCAGAAAAGCATCGCCCCGCAAAGCGAGAAACTCCCTTGAAATACCCGTCACAATAAGAATGCCGAATAATGACAGTGCCGAAGTAAAAGCGCTGATCAACTCCGGCTGTACGGGATTGTCAATCCATGAGAACTTTGTGGCTGAAAAGGGGGTACAAACCCACAACCTACCGCGGGCACTCACCGTGTACAATGCTGATGGCACTACCAATGCCGGAGGCAAAATTGAAAAGTTCGTCATCGTCAAACTACAAGTCAAGGACCACAAAGAGCAGATCACCCTGGTGGTTACCAACCTTGGTCCCAACACGATCTTCCTAGGACATGACTGCACAACCCAGCCATTGACTGGAAGACAGGTCAAATTACATTCTGGTGCGATAACGATCACATACCGACGTTGATCGATGAAGATGACGACGAACCAGAGGAAGATTTTGTGCCATCCGAAGGAGACCGCCTCTTCAGCCTTGATGTTGACACATACGTGTGAAACGTCGCAACAGAGGTAGCCATCAAGGACTACGCACAAAAGAAGAAGAAGACCTTTGAGGAAGCTGCCCCCAGGTATGTACATGAGTTCAGGGACATGTTCGCGAAAGAGAACTTCAACACGCTCCCTCCTCAATGCCCTTGGGATCACGCGAACTCCTCCCTGGAGACCATGAAGTGGACTGCAAAGTCTACCCTCTGAATCCGGGCAAGCAAAAGGAGCTTGACGACTTCCTTGAAGAGAACCTCAAGTCGGGATGCATCCGACCCTCCAAATCCCCCTTCGCGTCCGTGTTCTTCTTCATCAAAAAGAAAAACAGACACCTCCACCCCGTGCAAGACTACCGCAAGCTAAATGCGGTAACACGCCGAAACCGATACCTGCTCGCGAACTGGTTGACAAGCTGAAAGCGGCCAAGTACTACATGAAGTTCGACGTGAGATGGGGGTACAATAACGTACGGATGGCGGAAGGAGATGAATGGAAAGCCGTGTTCCGAACAAATTGTGGACTCTTCGAGCCACTGGTGATGTTCTTCAGACTTACCAACTCGCCGGCGATGTTCCAGACAATGATGAACTCGCTGTTCCAAGAGTTGGTAGACTGAGGCGTAGTGGTCGTCTACATAGATGATATCATGATATTCACCAAGATGCTCGAAGAGCACAGAAGAGTAGTACAAGAGGTACTGAAGATATTGCGCGATAATAAGCTCTACCTTCGCCACAATAAGTGCGACTTCGAAGTCCAGGAGACCGAATTCCTTGGGCTCATCGTGTCACAAGACAAAGTGAAGATGGACAGCAAAAAGGTCACAGCAATCGCCGACTGGCCCATCCCAACATCCAAGAAGATGCTACAAGGTTTCCTTGGATTCCTCAACTTCTACCGACGTTTCGTCAAAGGATTCACAATGATCGTGTGCCCGCTAAACATGCTGACATCCATAAAAAAGGACTTTGTCTGGATGGACGAGTGCCAAAAGGCCTTCAAAGACCTCAGAGCAACCCTCGCCTCCATGCCCGCGCTCGCGATGCTGACCGATAATGACCCCTATCGAGTCGAGACAGATGCGTCCAGTGTGGGCATAGGAGCAATCCTCTCCCAGAAGCACGACGGAGTTTGGCATCCCATTGCCTTCATCTTCCATTTGCTCAACAATGCCAAGCGAAACTACCATGCAGCAGACCTGGAAATGCTCACCATCATATTCGCACTCAACGAATGGCGACAATACCTCCTCAATGCCGCACACCCTGTGGAAATCCTCATGGACCACAAGAACCTCGAGTTCTTCCATTGCCCACAGGACCTATCCCGCTGTCAAGCCCAATGGCAACAAATTCTTCAGGAATACTCCCTGACAATAACCCACCACTCGGGCAAGACAAACCCGGCCGACCCTCTATCCAGGAGGCCAGACTTTGAAAAGGGGGTGAACCTTGATAACACCACACAGACACTACTCCCCAACACCCTTTTGTCACCACCACCATCCCCCACCTCAACAACGGTCTCCCTCAAAGCAGTCGCCTCTGACAACATCCTCTCAAGAATCACCAAACTACAGTACAAACTCAAGAAGTTCACCAAGGATGGCCTAGCCAAAGAGGAGAGCCTATGGACAAGAAAAGACGGGCTCATAAAGTGGAGAAACCTCACATACGTGCCAAATGATGACAAGCTCCGCGAAGACATTATCGTCGCCAATCATGACCATCCGATCGCCAGACACCCTGGCATCAAAAGAACACGCGACCTGATCATGAGCGAATACTATTGGCTGACACTCTGAAAGGACGTCGAAGAGTACGTGAGAGGCTGTGACATGTGCCAAAAGGTTAAAGCGAAACCACGACAATCAGCACGCCACTCCACCCCAATGAGATCCCATCAGCCCCCTGGGAAATTATATCCGTTGACCTAATTGGCCCCCTCCCCCAGTCCGATGGCAAGAATGCCATACTTGTCATCGTCGATCATTTCTCGAAGATGATCCATCTCGCACCCGTTATGGACACCATCACATCACAAGGAGTAGCGAAAATATTCCGCGACCAAGTGTTCAAACTCCATGGCACCCTGCAAAAGGTGATCTCAGATTGAGGAACGCAATTTGTGACGTCGTTTATGCGAGACCTCTACTCCCTCCTCAGCATCCAAGCGAACCCGTCGACTGCTTATCACCCCCAGACCGACAGTCAGACGGAGCGCGTAAACTGAGAGGTAGAAAAGTACCTACGCATCTACATCAACCACTGCCAAACCGACTGGGCCGAATGGCTACCCCTAGCTGAATTCGCCCACAATTCCCAGACCACCAGTGCAACCGGCATCTCACCCTTCCTGCTCAATTATGGCCAACAACCCCTTATCCCCAACAAATGAGCAGAAGTGTGAAACGAATCCACAGCCAACTTCGCGGAACAAATGAAGTCGCATCACGAAACCGCGAAGAACCCACTGAAGAAAGCAGCCGAAGCGATAAAAAGGAGTCATGACAAACGTGCCTCCCTGCCAACAAACTATGCCACCGGGCAACAGGTCCTACTTGAAGGCACCAACATTCGACTGACCGTCCCACAGAAAAATTTGACGATAAATGCTACGGCCCTTTCAAAGTCAAAAGGAAAGTCGGCAAGGCCTCCTATGAGCTGGAACTCCCGAAGACATGGCGAGGGATCCACCCTGTCTTCCATGAATCCCTACTCACCCCCTACACAGCCAGAACCACCCCCTCCCAGGCCAAACCAAAACCACCACCACCAGTCATCGTCCAACAAGACGAAGAACATGAAGTGCAAGAGGTGGTAGACTCCAGGAAGCGCAGAGGAAAGACGGAATACCTCGTACACTGGAAAGGGTACCCATGCGAAGAACGCACATGGGAACCAAAGGCAAGTGTGAAGAACGCCTCAAAACTCGTTGAGAAATTCCACACTGCCAACCCCACCGCCATCCGACTCACGTCTATTGGCTGTGACTGTCCCACGTGCGCCAGCACAACCCCCCTTTTCCAAAACGATGCATTCCGTTCCTACATGAAATCCCTCAACAATCTCCCGGATCACCTATTCGAGATACCGACCCCGGGCTCGGAACCAAAGCTCATCGGTATTCTCCTCGAAAGGGACTTCGAGGATTAAAAAGGGGGTAATGAAACGATTTTTGACACTTATCCGAACAATTACATAGTTAGCTAACACTTATACCTTATGGATGCCGAGAACGCTTAGGTCACACCTTTATTACATACGATTATATCATAGTCCAGGCCTCAAGCCTAGATCCTACGTCACTATGACATCACACCTACGTCATAGAACATTCCACTACATTCTGTGCCAACCCTAGACATGGTCTGTGCACATATCCCAACAGTATATATAGCAGCATACTTGTCGTAGTATACCCTCAGTTTTGGAATTGCCTTTTATCCTTTGAATATCACTTTTGAGTGACCCTTAGGCATTGTCGGTTCTTTTTGACAGAATCTAGGAATGGGCAGGATTTGCCCAGAGCTCAGCCGCTGCCTAAGAGGGCAGAAACGACTAGATTATTTACCTAGGAATGGGCAGGATTTGCCCAGAGCTACAGTACATTAGCTACAAGTAAAATGATAAGAAAAAGAGACTTACCTCAGCCGCTGCCTAAGAGGGCGGAAATGACTGAGGTGCATGTCAGCAAGTAGGAACTATATATGGGCGGAGGTATACTTGTATTATGTTATATGTGATGTGGTGTAAACGATGTCGATCTTTCAGGAATTGGTTGATGTCTAGGATGCTAGGCTATATGATTAATCCTTCAACTATTCCTCCGGCCCCCAATCTGACTATAAGCTGGTGATAGACAACTTAT
>JBBPNO010000388.1:0-25957 GCA_038090915.1 Boletus eberwhitei
AATCCAACGATCAGTCAACAAGTGCCAGCGCGCTCATCAAGACGTCAGCAGTCGAGCCATCATTTGCTAGGACTCTTGTCTCATCCATCCTCCTCTCCAGGTCCATGATGTGCTCCCCAGCTCCAGACATCCAGGCCACCTCACAGCAAAGTGCATGAAGCGCAAGAAGGGCCGGGTTGGGGAGAGGGTATTCGGTCGCTGTGGAGAATTTCACGATATCGGGAAGCCTCAGTGTCGTCTTCAGTCCTTGCCGAGCTTCGCACACACGATATGTGTGTGGTGAACCCTGTTGACAGATATTATGAAATGTACAAGGGAAAAAGTTTCGGGGAACGCACCTCCATGGGCTTGAGCCACAGTAAAAGTTCATCAAAGGCCCAGTGGGAAGCCATATCCATCGATATGATGTTCTCGAGCCGATGGATTAATTTGCCCGCCAACTGCTCAACGATGTTGACATCGGTGAACATTGATAAGATCGTCCAGACACCCCCAGAATGGAATTGCTATACAGGTTTCTTTGAGTTGACAGAAGGAAGTCGTCGCAAATATCCACCTTCTTGCCCCCTTGTCCGATATTTTTGTTAGTTCCCTCCGGGATGATGTGTGCAATTTCCACATTTATGAGGCCACCGTCTGAATAGTTCCTCCTTCCGGTAAGCATGCAACAATTGTTGTCACGACGCCTTGCCTTTTCGAGACGTCAGAGGGAATGGTCTGTATGACTTGCATGGGAACGTACATGCGCCTGAGACGTGCGATGATCTAAGGTGCCCTCCTCCATCGTAGCTATGAAATATTGACGAGTATCTTCAAACGATGCGCGAGAGGGATGCTCCGACGGCGCAGGCGTTCGTCCGCTGCTACGCTTGACTGTAAACAGACCAGTAAGTAAATTGATCACAAATAGCGAAAAGGTTGAGATTTACAAGTGTTGAGGAAAAGGCTGAGATAAAGCCCGGCTAACTCCATGAGGTTTGCATCGTCCGTCGACGAGGTTATTTCACGCCGAAGTTGTCCTTGGCCATCACCGGCAGGGGCCAAGCGCAACAAGTGACCGAGAAGGCGAGCGCATACAATAGGGGGAGGGCAGTGAGAGAGAGTTTGAAGATGGGGCCCCGCAGCCTCGAGGGCGAGACATTGCTCGTACGCAGCATGGAGAACACCTGGCGGAAAGGGATTGGGAGACAGCGATTGAACCATTGGAATACCTGTTTTTTTGCCAACTGTTAATACTTCCTCATGTATTCTTCATGAAAAGTCTCCATTTATCTGTGAAATGAGAACGAAATCAAAGGTTAACTTTAACCAATGTCACAAAATTTGATCCGCTCGTGCTAAGACTCCGAGTCTAATGGTGACACTATCACCTGCGACAGAGCGGCTCACATACTTACGGAGTTTCAAATTGGCATATCCTCGCGATGACCCTCACAACGGATGAAACCGAGACTAGCCAATGGGAGGCCAGCCGATCTGACACAGAAATCAACCTGATCAACCGAGACGAGCGAAGAAAAACTGAGACCCGAGTTCAGCCAATACCAACCACTCGTTCGTTTGACTGGGATTGACTCCGGGGAAAATTGGCCACGTACATGCCACAGGCAAGTAGGCAACAAAACAAGTCAACGAGTGTCAACAAGTGCCAGCGCGCTCATCAAGACATCAGCAGTCGAGCCATCATCTGCTAGGACTCTTGTCTCATCCTTCCTCCTCTCTATGTCCATGATGTACTCTCCAGCTCCAGACATCCAGGCCACCTCACAGCAAAGTGCATGAAGCGCAAGAAAGGCTGGGTGGGGAAGAGGGTATTCAGTTGCTGTGGAGAAAGTCACGATATCAGGAATCCTCAAATCTGTCTTCATTCCTTCCCAAGCTTCGCATACACGATACGTGTGTAGTAAACCCTGTTGACAGATATTAAGAGGTGTAAAAGGGAAAAGGTTGAACACACCTCCACGGGCTTGAGCCACACTAAAAGCTCATCAAAGGCTGCGTGGGAAAGCATATCCATCGATATGATGTTCTCGAGCCGATGGATTAATTTGCCCGCCAACTGCTCGGCGATGTTGACATCGGTGAACATCGATAAGATCGTCCAGACACCCCCAGAGTGGAATTGCTACACAGATTGCTTTGAGTGGGCATAAAGAAGGCGTCGCAAATATCCACCTTCTTGCCCTCTTGTCCGATATTTTTGTTAATTGCCTCTGGGATGATGTGCGCAGTTTCCACCTTTGTTTGGCCTGGACCACCGGCTGAAGACCAGTTCCTCCTTCCGGTAAGCATGCAACAATTGTTGTCACGACGCCTTGCCTTTTCGAGACGTCAGAGGGAATGGTCTGTATGACTTGCATGGGAACGTACATGCGCCCGAGCCGTGCGATGATCCAAAGTGCCTTCCTCCATCGTAGCTATGAAATATTGACGAGCATCTTCAAACGATGGGCGGGAGGGATGCTCCGACGGCGCGGGCGTTCGTCCGCTGCTACGTTTGACTGTAAATGGACCAGTAAGTAAATTGATCACAAATAGCGAAAAGGTTGAGATTTACAAGTGTTGAGGAAAAGGTTGAGATAAAGCCCGGCTAACTCCATGAGGTTTGCATCGTCCGTCGCCGAGGTTATTTCACGTTGAAGTTGTCCTTGGCCATTACCAGCAGGGGCCAAGCGCAACAAGTGGCCGAGAAGGCGAGCGCATACAATAGGGGGAGGACAGTGGGAGAGAGTTTGAAGATTGGGCGCCGCAGCCTCGAGGGCGAGACATCGTTCATATGCAGCATGGAAAGCACTTGGCGGAAAGGGATTGGGAGGTAGCGATTGGACCATTTGGATACGTGTTGAGAACGAAAGCAAAGAACAATGTGGAAAGCCACTGCAACGTAGAAACACGCCACTGGTGACCGCTACTTATATGTTGGTAGCGGTGGAATGTAGTGACGTAGGAAAGGAATCCATCAGGTATGTACTATGACGCAATCTTACACAATTCCACATAATTAGAAATTTCATGAACATATTTATTCTGAACATAAGAACATAAGGCCTTAAGGTCTCTATACGAACTTTACTTGATCTGTTCGTGCTAAGGCTCTAATATTGGACTGACACTATTCTGTCAGTCTGAGGGCGGCTCACGTGCGGAGTTTCAAATTGACATGATCTCGCGATGACTCATTCGTACTCATCTCAACAGACTCATCATCATGTCGCGCCCTGGGGCCGACCCTATGCAAGCCATCTTGCAGTCTATACTTTTAATACCCCAGGCTAACGATACCATACCGATGTGAGCTTGATGCGTTTGTCTGACAGGTTAAATGTTGATGACACCTTCATACAGGTTCTTGCTAAACACGCTTATGATCCCGGGCTATTTCGCTTGCGTGTCTGCGACTATCTTGGTTTTACATGCCTTCGCTCGCCTTCTTCTAGTTCGTCCAAGGCCCAAAGTTGTTGTTCCTCAATCCCCTTTTGCTGCGTTTGAACCTGTCGACATCTCCGTCGCCAATGGTGCCGCCCTACGAGAGAAGACGTTCGTTGAGCTACATGGCGGACTGGTTTTGTACCTGTTCAAAATCGCTCGTCTGTTCTCTTGTTTGGCGTTTCTGGCTCTCTCTCTCGCGACGCTCCTAAGGGGAAGGGATGATGAATGTCTCTCCGGTGTCTCCGGGAGGAACAGTGATACCGCCTATTCGTTGCTTTCTAGTCGTCGTGGAACGTCTAACTCGGATTGGGTTTCTTTTTCCATCTGCGCTACGTCGGCGGGTCGCTCAACTAATCTTCATGCGCTACTCTTCTGACAGTTGCTCAGGCGTTTGCGGTTATTTTGTCTGCAATAACTGTCGTGTCCCATGCGGCATTTAGCCGACTCGTCTCCGCCCATCTTACTGTTGTGCTTTCAACGCTCTTTGCGGTATATGGTTATCGTGATGTTTGGCCTCTTTTGACCTTCACCGAGCAACCCATCGACGCGTGTGAAGGCCCCCAAATTCTTTGGGCAAAGTTGGCTACTTTAACCGTTGGTGCAGTGGTATACCCTTTATTCAGCCCTCGCTTGTACGTTCCACTGGATGCCAGGGTATGCTTTCTGTGCAACTTGCAAGCCTCCAGTTTCCTGTCATGTTCTGTCTTAGAAACCTTCCGATACACCTCACCCAGAGCAGACTGCATCTTGGGCCTCGTTGCTTTCTTACAGCTGGGTTGAGCCCACTGTCCGGTTAGCCTATAGACTGGCCCACCTGCCACACAATCTGCTTCCACCTCTTTCAGACCAGGATCATGCCGAGAACCTGAAACGACACAGCTTTCCAGTGAGACGTCATTCATTTGTCGTGATTCGGAGTATGGAATTCAATTGCGTCCGTTAGCACCTTGATCAGTTCAGTGGAGCGAAGAAGCGTCACATCTTTTATGGACTGATGGCTGTCTTCCGTCAGTGATCTTACCACCGCGAGTAATCTTTAATCAACCCTTGAAACCCAGGCATCGAGATCATAATCCAGTCGGTAAACCTCGTTATACAGGTACTCCACCTCACATCTCGTGAAATTACTGAGGTGTCGAAACATTTGCAAGGTCCTCGCAAGTTTGATTGCACCATTAGGTCTCAAATACCTCCTTCGGTAAGTGTGCGATCTTAGCGACTAGCTGGTCTGATTACCATGGTCGACTCCTTGAAGCCATCTCGAGACTGGTGGAGAGGGTGAGCTTGTGCGTCCCTGGGCGTGGATATTGTTTATCCTCCTTGGCACCCTCATTTCATCGTTCGTTTTTCAGTGGTACGTTTATATCGGGGTGAGTATTATGATGTCTTTATATGCAAGCAAACATTCGGGCAGCTAACATTCTGGCCAGTGCCGCACTATGGTCCGGGTTGAGGCCATACTCAGCCAGCTCATAATCGAACACGCCCTCCGCATCCGAGTAAAAGCAGAGGCCTCCAACGCAAAACCACCTGCTCCACCAGGTTCCTCGGAACCGGGTGGTTCTGGACAGGCATCCAAGGACAGTCCGTCAACCGCCAAATCACCAGTGAAGAATCTCGTTGGCAAGCTCAACAATCTTGTCACCTCCGACCTCGCTAGCGCGACTGAAGGCCGTGACCTTTTGATACTTGGTCAGCTTTCCCCTTCAGTTATTGACTCATAATAGTGAAGAAATGGGATGTTCAGTGTTCGCGCCGCTCCAACTCATTGCATTAACTTGGTTCTTGTATACTCTCTTGGACTGGAGGTACGGTTGAGTCATAGTAGTTAGACAATCTGCAACTTACTAGTTTCCCATTCATTCAGCGCGTTGGTTGGGTGTGGAGTGATGGTCATCACATTCTCTCTCCCTAGCATGGTTATGAAGAGGATGCAACATGTCAAGGAGGAGCAGTCAAAGAAGGTGCGAACATATCAATATCAATCAAACGAGGTTATATTCCATTCCAGACCGATGCACGAGTTCAAAGCATCACCGAAAGTGAGTATTATACCCATCAATTGCAGAAATGTTACATAATTAATGGGGCTTGGACAGCCATCGGGATTCTTCGCATGTTGAAACTTTTTGGTTGGGAATTGCAAATAGAGCAACGCATTTTCGAAAAACGTGAAGATGAACTGACTTGGGTGTGGAAGTTCAAACTGTTGGAGGTGATCAACACCAATATGAAGTGGGCATTTTCGTTTCGTGACGCACTGAAAGGATGATTGACGTTGGATTGGTCAGCTACTGCTTGCCACTTGTCACCATGCTCGTCACATACGCAACCTATGTAAGTTACTAGGTAGTTTCAGGTATGTGGAGCGCTGACATGGGAAACTAATGTTCTAGACTATTGTCATGGGAAGGACATTGAGCGGCAAGTTCTATATAGTTTGTCCCCGGTTACCATGTAACGATCTCTTACAGCATCCACTGTCTTCGCTTCTATTTCCGGTGGGTAGCAATGCTCAAATTATTCGCGACACAGGGTTGATCGTCTACATAAGCTTTTGACCTCCTCCGACGTGAGCTACGGACAATATTTATCTTTATACCCAGGATTGTTTCGGGTTCGTTTCGTTTTCATATTGTGTGTTATTTTAATGACCTATATCATCCGTTCAGCACGCGTTTCCCTGGATCG
Organism: Boletus eberwhitei; assembly: GCA_038090915.1. Taxonomy (NCBI): domain Eukaryota; kingdom Fungi; phylum Basidiomycota; class Agaricomycetes; order Boletales; family Boletaceae; genus Boletus; species Boletus eberwhitei. The sequence continues at coordinate 6,121 of JBBPNO010000388.1, forward strand.
CATAAACGAATTCCTGCTGGATACCGAACTCCTTGATCGTTACAAGCCTAGTACTCGGAATGATCCTCCTATACCAACCTCCATTATCGGGGAATTAGATCTCATAGGGTTTAGCGATGCTACCTTTGCGTGGTCGCAAGACGATGCTGGGGATGGTGCACTAACGCCATCCAGACGTAATTTTACCCTCAAAGTCGAGGGAGAAGTTTACTTTCAACGCGGATGTGTCAACTTGATCATTGGTCCGACGGGGTCAGGCAAGACGTCGATGTTGATGGCTCTGTTGGGTATGATGACATCCTCTGTTCTGTAGATGTCTTTTAACCTTCTTTTTGGAAAAACGTTACCAGGCGAGATGCATTGGATGCCGTCTAGCCCTGGATCGTGGTTTAATCTGCCAAGGGATAGAGGTGTGGCGTATGCTGCACAGGAATCTTGGGTTCAGAACGACACCATCAAGGTGCGTAGCCTGTGCGAAGTTGAATAGTCGCTGGAGTCCAAATATAATCGCTAGAACAACATTCTGTTCGGTGCTCAATATGATGATGCTCGGTATAAGCAAGGTGGGTATACCTTTGCTTTGTTGAACCTCGCAAGCCTGATTGAATTCCCAAGTCTTGTATCAATGCGCGTTGGAGAAGGACTTGGAATTGTTTGAAGCCGGTGACGACACCGAAGTGGGCGAGAAGGGGCTGACATTGAGGTGAGATATATACTGTAACGAATGTCCGACTCGATTCTACGAACCCTCTTATCCAGTGGCGGCCAAAAGGTAAGACTGGGTTACAATGGGGGGTGCTCACATCATCACGCCTTTGCATCAGGCTCGAGTCACACTCGCTCGCGCGATCTATAGTTCGGCCGAGATTATTTTACTCGACGACGTAAGCTCGTTTCGCATCGTCCGACACCTGTAACAGACATATCCTACCTAGGTCTTGGCAGCTCTGGATGTACACACAGCGTCGTGGATCGTCAACAAGTGCCTCACAAGTGATCTCGTCCATGGTCGGACTGTCATTCTGGTGGTAAGTAACCCCTTCTAGATGCATGTTTGTATCTCACACGCGTATAGACGCACAACATCGCCGTCGTTCGTTCTATTGCCCAATTTGTGGTTTCTCTCGCCTCGAATGGACGCATTGTTGGTCACGGTTCATTCTCGGACGTGATTGAAAAAGACGAAGCGCTTGCTGCAACAGTTGCCAAGGAACAGGAAATCCTAGAAAAGGAAGAAGTGATTGAGGTCCAGGAAGTCAAGGAAGAGAAGGTCAGAGGGGCTGGTAAACTCGTCATGGCCGAAGAAGTCTCCGTTGGTCATGTGTCATGGGCTGCATGTATGGGGACGTTTCGAATTCGTTGGGGCATACCGGCTCACATTTGCTCTAGTCAAGCTGTACCTCGCTGCACTCGGTGGTGGACATGTTGCCTTCTTCTGGGTTGTTGTGCTTGCATTGTTCATGATCACCAACCTCGCGAACACAGTGCAAACTTGGTTCCTGGGCTATTGGGCGACTCAATACGAAGATCACCCGGCTTCAGAGGTAAACATTGGCTTGTGAGTGTCATTCACTCTTTGGAGTGGAACATCGTCTCATCGTAGTGGACAGCTATCTTTCCGTTTACAGTCTTCTTTTACTATTCGCAACGTCGGTGTGGTCGTTGGCGTACTACATATTCTACGCGGGCACTGTGAGAGCGTCGAGGATGATTCATAACAAACTCATTGTAGCGATACTCGGGACGACTTTCAGGTACCGTTCTTTCCTTCTTTCCTTGGGAGTCTAATGAGGATCATCGGCGTAGGTGGCTAGATACCACGCCTGTATCGAGAGTTATCGCACGGTGCACGCAAGATATCAGAGCGAGTAGGTTTCACTGTCCGAGCAACGTTTCATCGATACTCACCTCAAAGTTACCAGTCGATGGGCCGCTCACCATGCATCTCGTGGTGGTCATGGAAATGTCCATGAATATGCTTTTCAATCTCGGTGCTGTGGTCGTGATCTCCCCGGTGTTCCTTTTACCAGGCGTGGTCGTCGGCGTCATCGGTGTATGGGTCGGACGCATCTACATGAAAGCACAGCTGTCAGTGAAGCGAGAGATGAGCAACGCCAAGGCTCCGGTGTTGGGTCATCTCGGAGCTGCCATGGTAGGGCTTGGTGAGTATTGTTTGCACAGCTGACAGGTTTCATCTCACTCTGCTCGTTCTAGCATCCATCCGTGCATATGGAGCTGAAGAGGTGGTGATCCGAGAGTCCTTGGCACGAATTGACAAGTATTCGCGACCAGCGCGCACGTTTTACGATTTGAACAGGCAAGGATTCACTGCGCTGTATACGAGAAGTCAACACTCAAACTTTTTTTCACACGTAGGTGGATGGGTATACGCATGGATGCACTGGGTGCGCTATTCGCAACCTCTCTTGCTACTTATCTGGTGTATGGCCCCGAGAGGCATCGAGCTGCCAACATTGGATTCTCTTTGAATATGGCGGGTTAGTATTCTCAATCACTGTGAAGGACGCTACTGATACAGTCTCATTAGTGACGTTCAGCTCCATGATTGTGTGGTGGGTGCGGTTTGTGAACGAGGTCGAAGTCCACGGTACGTCTGAGTATGAGACTCTGAGTTCCCCTTCCCTTTTTTCATACTCGGCCATCTCTTATAGGCAACAGGTAAGGATATGTCGAACTGCATGACGCTGCGCTGACGACTTGGATAGCCTCGAGCGTGTGGAAAGCTACCTCAAGATCGAGCAAGAGCCCAAGCCCACTGATTCAGGCGTGCCTCCAGCTTACTGGCCTGCGAGTGGAGATCTACGCGTTGATAATCTATCTGCTCGGTACTCACTGGTATGTCTCGCTTCATCTAATCATCTCCGACTTAACATGTATGATAGGATGGACCCGAAGTCCTTCATGGTGTGTCGTTCCATATCAGGTCCGGAGAACGTGTTGGGATCGTTGGTCGCACTGGTAGCGGGAAGGCGAGCCACAATCAGACTCGACCATCACACGACTCCATTTCTGATCATTCGATTCTATTAGAGCTCCTTGACCCTCGCGCTTCTGCGATGCATTTTCACAGAGGGACAAGTTTACCTCGACGGGATGCTCACCTCCACGATCAATCTCGATGCATTGCGATCCCAAGTAACTATCATCCCGCAAATCGTAAGCCTCGACCATCCTGATCACTCCTCGCGTTGAGCTTACTATGGGTCACATCAGCCTGAACTCCTGAGTGGTACCCTCCGGCGCAACCTCGATCCATTCGAGGAGCACGACGACGCGACGCTCAACGACGTCCTCCGTTCTGCCGGATTGTTTTCTGTGCGAGAAAACTCGGATGAAAGTCAGCTTGCACTTGATACTCCGATCTCAGGTGGCGGCGGTAATCTCTCTGTCGGACAACGGCAGATCTTGGCCCTCGCCCGAGCGATGGTTCGTAGAAGCAAATTACTTATCCTTGATGAGGGTAAGTTCTGTCTCTTCCTTGTGGATTGATTACCGTTAATGGTGACATGGTGCTCGGTTGGGATGGCTCAGCTACGTCGGCGATCGGTGAGTTGATTGGAGACATGGAAATCGGGATGCCTGTATCGAGACTGAGACGATCGGTGTGTTAGATTACAAGACGGACGCGACCATTCAATCGTCGCTCCGGAATGAATTGAGCGGAGCGACCCAGCTCATCATTGCGCATCGTCTACAGACCATCATGGACGCCGATAAAATCGTGAGTCATCCTCCCACGCATATCATCCTACCTCGTTCACCAACATGTTGCCCGGGATGCGTAGATGGTCCTCGACGCCGGAAAGATTGTGAGTTGCTTTCGTTCATCTCTGCCGAAGCGGTAAACTGATCGATTTCTGCTACACTCCCCTCTCTAGGTCGAGTTTGGGGTACCCTCGGAGTTGCTAAAGAACAACAAGGGGGTGCTGCGTGCGTTGGTCGACGAGAGCGGCGACAGGAACGCGCTGCATTCGATGGCGTCCTCGTCTGGGTCTGTCGAGGCATAGACACCCGTCGGTGGTATGCGTTGGGTCGTATCGTTTGTCGTTTGCCCGTATCATTTCTACCCACAAGACCGTGTACGCCGCGCACGCACGCTAGCGTTACTTCCTGTGACCGTCGGAGATTTTTATTCTTCCTGTACTAATTTATATCGAATTTGAGGTAACTCCACGTGCTTTGCGAGGCAAGAAGTAGTTTGCGACGCGACCGAGACACGGTCCTATCACAGGAAGCAGTCTGTATGTTGGTCACTGCTACTCGCGAACCCTGAGAATTCTAGAGGCATCGCTGTCGTTGACTCGCTGCGCGATTCGAGTAGATGTAGATCTCAGGACATGGGATCCGACACAGGTCAGCACAGGTCCATTGAGTCTCTTTGCGTGCGGGCATTTGTAGCTGACGGGGCGAGTTACGTCTTCATTCCCAACTTTGCGCTTAGATGCACCACACAGCCCCTATCGTCCATCATGACGACGCCTTTTACGCCTGCCAAAAAGTGCCTGTATCTGAATTTCTATCCAGAAGGAAACCCTGAACGCCACCGGAGAGAACATTGCCTTCAGTTACAGAAATCGCTCGAGTGGGTTAGAATTGATGTTCCCTCAGACTGATCTTGGTACGAATTTCCTGCACTGCCCCACTAGCTGTGAACCCCATCACGTCGTGAGCGGGGTCGAGGGGAGTTAAAAAGGGGAGCGCGTGAGCGACGCTCGCCTAGGTCGATCAAGTCCCCCCACTCATACACTATACACGAGCACCCTCATGATCCTTACCCTCACCTCTGAAAGTGTCCGCAGCACTGTCTTCACGGACGAACAGGGACTCCCCTTGTTCAAGAGTAGCACGCCCTTCCGGCTAGGCATGCGTACGACGACCATCAGCCGACAAAGGACGTCGACGTCGACGTCGAACAAGTCGGAGATGGACGACCCCGTTGAAGTTGTTGGTCACATCGATTGGCATTGTTTCGGGTCCTCCATCTTCACGATCGGAGGGACGGAACTGGAATCGAACGTCTTCTTGCCCAGGCATGGGTTCTGCGGAAGGCAAGAATAAAGCCCCTACTTATCTACATGAGTTCGATGGAACTCACTTGGATGCACTGGGGATTTAGCAAGCGGACGTTCACCGGACCTGATGGACGTCGCTATAGATGGGACATGTACAGAAGGGACGTCGTGGTGGGTGTCAACGTTTGGTTGAGATTAAATCGTGTCATCTCATCATCTGTCGTACTGCAGCTTTCTCTCGATGATGTGTCACGAAGCGAAATCGCACGCTACCACAGAGGAACTCTCGGGATTATAGGAAAGCGGAGGAGTGCCCGCTTAGAAATTGCACCCCAGGCAGAGCATATGTTGGACCTCGTCGTCCTTACCTTTATATATGTAGAAAAGCTACGGATGGACAAGGAGAGGAGGCGACGGCAGGCGGGTTGTCTTTGAGTCGAGGGAGCTCGAGATATAAATCCGTGTCTTCATTATGCATACGTTTTACGTTCCGATTCCCAGACCCGACTTGGTATTCTTATGATACCCTACCTCCTATTCATCATATGTTCGATCTACTAGTTCGAGGTCGCACGAATTCAGCTCATTGAAAATGAAATCACCACTCACCATATTCGCCGAGACACTGAGTCGGTTGCACTGCCCGAGGGTAAGGCGAAGTGCTAACCATCTCGGAATACGGACAGGCAGTCCACCTGGTTCAGCGCTTCTCATTGTTGCTCATCCGCAGCTGGGCCTCTCCGCCGAGTGCATGATATGTAGTTAACACGTGGGACGCGCTAGCGTGCGTTCTTCCTTCATTGCCCAATACTTAGTAGGACCCTCTTACCGATGCACGGGATTTTGTAGTATGTGAAGTGTGTCAGTATCAGGACAACACAAGAGAACGAACCTGTTTCTGATTCATTGTGTAGGCCATGCCATCGAATCCTTCCAAGTAATGGGAGAATGGCATCCAAAGCGAATGGAGGTTCAACCGATCGTAGCGGCGCGCACGCGCCGAATTCCCGACTCCAGGGAAGACATACTGTTGGCCCATTTTGCCCCACACACGGTCGCGTGATTATTGGTGTCTGCCTGCTAGAGACGCGTTACTGTATTTCAAGACATTGTACACATCATGCAACACTCCTCTCGTATCTGCTTGGTTTGCAGTACCACCGTAGGCGAAAGCGTATGTGTCCCGTATGTTTCAAATGTCACCATTTGCAAGGTGTTGCATGTATATGACTCGAAAAGTTGGCTGCCACTATCCAATACCGAGTCAGTGCATGAAAAAGGCTGATGGGCCCAGCAGGATTCGAACCTGCGCCCTCAAACAGGAACAGATTTCTAATCTGTTGCCGTAACTACTCGGCTATAGTGCCGTACTTGGCATGCTGCTGACGCAAACAACAGCCGCCAGCGCAGCATGCACGAGCATCGCGGCGGCGAGAAAACAGTTTCGAAGATGAGGTTTGGTAACTTCAGACGTTACACATAGTGGCCAAGGCAATATTTGTCGCATGGAGTTGTATGAAAACGTTTGATGCCAGTAGGGCGTGAACCTGCACCATGATTAGAGAGCACCGGATCCGAGAGTCTCTTGTAACATAACTTATATATACTGCACGAAGCACGAAGTGTGTATCATGCGTTGAACGCTCTTCCCCGAGTCGCCGTATAACCCCCACAGCTACCGAGAAGGCCCCACAGGTGACGGAAACGAGCGGGACGATGCGAACCGGCGGTGATGACAGCGAGGGCGAGAACGAATAGGCCATTGCGTCGATGTCGCGTGTGGTGGGAAGGTGGGCGAGGTAGGTGAGGATGAGGCATGCGCGAGCCGCATCGTCGTCGTCGGATGTAAGTGGATGAGCATGCGTGCGCACCGTGACACAGACATTACTGTCCAAGTTACTGTCTGCGTACAGCCGCGTGCTTGCGCACATGCAGATGCGGTGATATGGGGTGTGGCATGGCCGTGGTGGAGGGTCAATGAGGCCTTGAGGTGTCGACCTATGAGAATTTCATATATTGTGTCGGGGACTTGTGGTTCTCGTGATGAACTTGCAAAATAACTTTCTGCTTGCAAGGTCCCAGCAGGCAGGCCACAAACGAACAACCTGGAATCGACCGTACAGCTATTATGGTGAAAGATTCACACGTGACAAGTCCATTTGCTGATCCGGGAAAAATTTTTGGCATGCAAAAACCCTCCTCCGCTTCGTGGGAGTCGGGGAACATGGTGGCTGCGCTTTGTCTCCGCTCGGCATTGGTCTCCGATGCACTTGGGACGGCTCAGCTACGTCAGCGATCGGTGAGTTGGTTGGAGACATGGAAATCGGCATGCCTGTATCGAGACTGAGACGATCGGTGTGTTAGATTACAAAACGGACGGACCATTCAATCGTCGCTCCGGAATGAATTGAGCGGAGCGACCCAGCTCATTGTTGCGCATCATCTACAGACCATCATGGACGCCGATAAAATCGCGAGTCATCCTCCCACGCATATCATCCTACCTCGTTCACCAACACGTTGCCTGGGACGCGTAGATGGTCCTCGACGCCGGAAAGATTGTGAGTTGCTTTCGCTCATCTCTGCTGAAGCGGTAAACTGATCGGTTTCTGGTACACTCCCCCCTTCTAGGTCGAGTTTGAGGCACCCTCGGAGTTGCTAAGGAACAACAAGGGAGTGCTGCGTGCGTTAGTCGACGAGAACGGCGACGGGAACGCGTTGCATTCGATGAAATGCCACCTGTTTCAGTCTTGCCCAATGTTGGTTATGCAACTTGTTCGAATTCGGAGTCGTGAGCCCGTCGTGTGCTCTCGAGAGCCTGAGTCGTCCTTCCGTCCTTGCTGTGACTCACTTGTGCGACGTACTTCAGTGTGTTGTGAACGTCAGGCGGCCTCCCATGTATCGAGCTGACTCTGATCTGTTGTATGAGATATGTTGTCAGCATGGCATTCCTGCAGATGCAGCCATTTGTGGTGTAGGCCATCGTACCGTCGGAGATGCCACAGGCAGCTCGGATTGTAGGTTTTCTTGTGGAGGCCGTGCTTGAGCGTGTCTCCTTCTATTCCACTGAATCCCGGCCCATTGTCAAGATTTGTGATGTCCTCATTCTCAGTCGTCCTGTGGGTGACAGTGGCTCTGGAGATCGCATTGTGTTCGTCGATGCGTTGCACAGTGTGCGACATGTGTTCGAGCAAGAGGTCGCCTCCAATGGTGACGATGTGTTGTCACTGAATTTCGAGCATCGCAGGAAAGAGGGAATGCTTTACGGGGATTGTGGGCAGATGCAGGATGCTATTGTGTTGTATATCGCGAGTGGTGATTGTGCGCTAGCCTTCTAATCGTGACAGACCGGTTTGTGTCACGAGCGTTCATTGTTTCTTGCCTCGGCGCCTGCAAGGATTCAACAGAATTTCAACCGCCTGTGATCGACTCACTGTGCGAGGAGCTTCAAGACGTCTTGTGATCCTGGTTCAATTACGGCGACGTGACGTGAATGCGTGCGTGAAAAAAGTACATACTATCCTGGCACGTAGCGGGTGTTGCCACGGATGCTGGCCGTTCGTTGATTGTTAGTAGAGGCATAGCCTCGAAGCTATTGTTGACTCGCTGCGGGATTCGAGTGGATGTAGATCTCAGGACAGTGGTGAAACGAGTTCGGATCCGACACAGGTCCATTAAGTCTCTGTGCGTAGGTGATCAGGCTGTGGGCATAAGTTGTAGTTGACGAGGCGAGTTAAGGCTTCAACTTCCCAACTTTGTACTTCAAGCACACAGCCACCACCCAATACCTAAAATTTACGCCCGCCAAAAAGCGCCTGTACAGTATCTGAATTTCTATCCAGAAACCCTGAACGCCACCGGAGAGAACATTGCCTTCTTACAGCAATCGCTCGAGTGGGTTAGAGTTGATGTTCCCTCTAATCTTGAGTTGCCTGCACTGCCCCACTGGCTGTGAACGCCAGTCTTTCGGATCACGTCGTGAGTGGGGTCGAGGGGAGTTAAAAAGGGGAGCGCGCGAGCGACGCTCGCCTAGGTCGATCAAGTCCCCCCACTCGCACACTACACACGAGCACCCTCATGATCCTTACCCTCACCTCTGAAAGCGTCCGTAACACTGTCTTCACGGACGAACAGGCACTCCCCTTGTTCAAGAGTAGCACGCCCTTCCGGCTAGGCATGCGTACGACGACCATCAGCCGACGAAAGACATCGACGTCGACGTCGAACAAGTCGGAGATGGACGACCCCATTGAAGTTGTTGGTCACATCGATTGGCATTATTTCGGGTCCTCCATCTTCACGATCGGAGGGACGAAACTGGAATCGAACGTCTTCCTTCCAAGGCATGGGTTCACTGGGAGGTGAGAATTGAGCCCCATTACTTATCCACATGAGATCGATGGAACTCACTTTCACGCGCTGGGGGTTTAGGAAGCGGACGTTCACCGGACCTGATGGACGTCGCTATAGATGGGACATGTACAGAAGGGACGTCGTGGTGTGTGTCAAGTTTAGTTGAGATTGAATCGAATCGTCTCATTTGTCGTACTGCAGCTTTCTCTCGATGATGCGTCACGAAGCGAAATCGCACGCTACCACAGAGGAACTCTCGGGATTATAGGAAAGCGGAGGAGTGCCCGCTTAGAAATTGCACCCCAGGCAGAGCATATGTTGGACCTCGTCATCCTTACCTTTATATATGTAGAAAAGTTACGGATGGACAAGGAGAGGAGGCGACGGCAGGCAGCGGCATCGGGTGGTGGTCCTTGAGTCGAGAGAGCTCGAGACATAATTCTGTTTCTTCATTATGCATACGTTTTACGTTCCGATTCCCAGACCCGACTCGGTATTCTTATGATATCGATACCCTACCTCGTGATTATCGTACGTTCGATCTACTATACTAGTTCGAGGTCGCACTAATTCAGTTCCAGATGAAATTACCACTCACCATATTCGCCGAGGCACTGAGTTGGTTGCACTGCCTGCCCCAGGGTGAGGGTAAGGCGAAGTGCTAACCATCTCGGAATACGGACAAGTAGTCCACCTGGTTTGGCGCTTCTCATTGTTGCTCATCCGCAGCTGGGCCTCTCCGCCGATTGCATGATATGTACTAGTTACCACGCGGGATGCGCTAGCGTGTGTTCTTCCTTCATTGCCCGATACCTAGTAGGACCCTCTTACCGATGCATGGGATTTTGTATGCAAAGTGGGTCCTTCGGAGAATGGCATCCAAAGCGAATGATTCAAACGTTCAACCGGGGATGTGGTGCTGCTCTTTGTCTCCGCTCGGCAGTCTCCGTTGCACGTGATCTTTACGCCGCACCGCCACAGCATCAAAGATCAGTGGCAGCGTACTCAGGCTAGTACTGTCAAGTGCACCTGGAACACGAGGGACGCAGCTGCGGAGACTCATCGGTAGGACCTGCGGTTGATGGTGAAATAATACCGATGCTGGTGGAGATTACAAGGTCATCGCGTCGAAACAGTCGAACTCACCCGATCTAGTCAGTTGATGAACGTTATCACATCGACTTTGCAGTAATGTCGATTGTATGGTGGATTATAAACGTTTGGGAACGCACCAGAATCGTCCATCTGTTGGATTTGTAAAAGCAAGTGAATGTGTCGCGCGGTGCATTTCCGAAACGTTGCTTGTTAGTTTTCACCGAAATAATCATAATCATAGATTCCAATAATGTAGGAACTAGCCTTTCAAACCATACCATCCTCTGCAACATATTCTTCGTCCACGCCCTTTCCCAACCTTTCTGCAAACCCTTACACAATCCCTGAAGTACCTGCCTCATCCCTGCTATGTCGTGTGGTATCCTCGAACAGTATTCTGATCGCCTCCGAGTCACCCGTCGGGCCCGCCATCTTCGATGCAATGCTCGTCAAGCTCGCCTGCGGAATGAGCGGCTTCACCGCAGACGCTACCTGCACCGGAGAGATACCCAGGGCATCTGCAAGCGCGTTCAACGAACCTTCCAAGTCACCACCTTTTCCGGCTTCAGCCCTCTCCGATCCATCAAACCCCCACCCTTTCAACCTCTCCCACCGCGTTATCTTCGCTGAATCACCCACGACAATACTCCACCATCCGACCTCGTCTTTCAACCTCTCCAACAACATCACCATTCCGTAGACGTGCCATGCGAGGAGCAACAGCACCAAGAAGAGGAGGGCATAGATGAACTTGGCGAATGACGTGCGTGCGCCGGGGGGAGAGACCTCTGCGAGCGGTTTCTGCTCGCGAGGACCCTGTTGAGTGGATGGGCTTTCGGAAGTGGGCACTGACTGCGCAGCGCTGACACCGGGGCGGGTGCTGATAGCGCTGATGCTAGGGCCGGTGTGACGGAGGTAATGGTGTTGATCTGCTGGTACATGGAACGCGGGGGCAAGGGGCGACGTTGGAGGCGTACGCTTGGATTGGTTTGTGCGTTTTCTTGGGGGCATTATTTATTGGTAGACGGGGCGTTTCGAAAGAGGAGTCGGAGCAAGGGTCACACTTATCAGCTGCGTGACGTCAGATCATGTGATATCTCAAGGCCGTAATCTCTGTCGGGGCTAACATATTTGTATTCTGATATTGTGTAGACTCTATGTATTGTACTGTCTCTAATCCTTCTTCAACAATGACCTCCCTGTCATTTCTACAAAAAAACGCATCAGCAAGTGACGAATCTAAAGATCGACCATCATCACTCACCTTCAGGCTGCGACAACCCCAAAATCGCAAGCACGGTCGGCGCAACATCTGCCAACGCTCCAGCTTCCTCCGCAGAGGCCCCACCCTCTTCGTCCTGGACAAACTCGAGGTCCTTCCCAGTCATGATGAACGGGACCTTGTTCGTCGTGTGTGCCGTGTGCGGTTCCCCGGTAACTGAATTTATCATCTGCTCCGCGTTCCCGTGATCAGCGGTGATGAGCAGGACATATCCAGACTTCTCGCACGTCTCGTAGATCGTCCCGACAGCCTTGTCCGTTGCCGTGATCGCCTGGACAGCGGCCTCGTACACACCCGTGTGCCCTACCATGTCGGGAGGTGCAAAGTTGCACATGACGAATTCGTGTTTCTTGCTCGAAACCACCTCGGCAACTTTGTCAGCCACCTCTTGTGCGCTCATGTGTGGCTGTAAATCGTATGTCGCGACTTTTGGAGAAGCGATCAAGTAGCGTTCTTCGGACGGGAATTTTTTCTCGACACCACCATTGAAGAAGAAGGTGACGTGGGCGTACTTCTCTGTCTCAGCAATGTGAGCTTGGGAAAGACCTTGTTCGGAGAGCCATTCTGCGAGCACGTTCGCCATTGCTTGGGGTGGGAAAGCTACCGGGAATGGGAACTCGGCGTTATAGCGGGACATCGTTGTAATGTGCTGGTCCAGGATCAGTCAGTTATCAAGTACTGATGGTGAAAGGAGAAGCTTACAAGATCTTTAGGGATATTCACTTCTATGGGCTTGTCCGGTAGCCCAATGACGCTCACAATCTCACGCATGCGATCCGAGCGGTAGTTGAAGAAGAACAACGTGTCTCCATCCTTGATGCGTCCTTCGGCACCATTGACAATGATGGGCTTCAAAAATTCGTCTGTCTCCTTGTTGTCGTACCTCTCCTGGATGGTCTTGAGCACATCATCCGTCTCTTCACCTTTACCGTCAACGAGGCCTTCAACAGCGATCTTGACACGCTCCCAGCGCTTGTCACGATCCATAGCATAGTATCGGCCGATCACAGTAGCCAGCTCACCATACGACTCGGCCTTCAAGAAAGAAAGTAAATCCTCTGCATAACCCTTGGCCGACGATGGAGCAGTGTCGCGTCCGTCACCAAAGAAGTGGACGTAGGTGTGAGGCACGCCAGATTCTTTGGCGGTCTCGAGGAGAGCTTTGAGGTGGTTGATGTGGGAGTGAACACCACCATCCGAGACCTTGCAAGTATGACGTCAAAGATCGCAACGCATACCATAATTTTGATTGCCCACCAAACCGAGCAGATGTAGACGTCCGTTACCCTCTTTGGCGCGCTTCGTGCTCTCGAGGATTGTCGGGTTCTGGTGAAACTGTCTCTTTGCAATCGACACATCGATCCGGACAATGTCCTGCCAAACGACCCGGCCAGCACCAATGTTGAGGTGTCTGGTAATGAACGTATCGCAGCGGCATCAGAAAACAGAGACAATCACGTATGCGCAAAGTCCGAATCGAGATCGACGTACCCAACCTCTGAGTTCCCCATGAGGCCGTCGCTCAGGCCCACCGCGTTTCCATGTGCGAAGAGTGTACGGTATGCGTGATTTTTGGCGATGGTATCCATGTTGGTGGTATCAGCAGCGTCGATGGCATCTCCTTTCGTGCCCTTCTTGGGTGAGATTCCCCAGCCGTCGTGGACGCTTTCGAACAAAAGATTAGGGTGAGCTTGGGAGAAGATGATCGGAGCAAATCGACGTACATTAGGCAAACCTTGTTCTTGACCTCGACCATAATGTGATCGGGAGTGCGTTTCAAGGAACAAAGAAAGGGAGGAGAGTACGAGGTTCAGTAATGCTAGTCTATCTGAATGGCTTTATACCGGAGGCGCTCGCAGTGGAATTGCGTGAGCTTAGCGTAGGCGGTAGAGTGAAACTAATGAACAATGCTGTGTCCGGTGGCTGATAAGATCAAAGTCCGAATTTGGTTCATCGTCACTATGATAAATTCCTCCCAATCACAAAAAGAGTAGAAAAGCAGACATTACAGTAACTTTGCAGTAGAATCATAGACTAGTCCAAGCGTATGCCTAGATAATGCATAAGCCAGGACCCTCAAAAACCTAAACAACGTTACGGACGTACAATTGCGGACAATCAACGCCATCAAATTTTCTGGGATGAAAATATTGTTTTTTTTTTTGGCAAAACTTTGGAGTGGAATTTGGTCTGAAGGGAGGCTAAAAACAGTGCCCCGAGTCTCCCAAGTTCGTCCCACGACAATTTTAGTGCGCTCGCCCAAATTTTGACCGATTTTTGATATGTTGTATATCCTTTTTGGGGTAAAGGGTCACACGGCTAGCACAGCTTCAAGTATAGTGGTAATGGTGTTTGTACGTGCCAACCGCCCATTCCGCCGCTTTTCCAGTCAGTCTCCGTCAATTTTTCTGACAATCCTGACAGGCTTTGTCTTCACAGAGTTATCCACGAACAAGAGAAACAAGTCGTTTGTGCATTTTTCCAGATTTTTTCCGTTTTCCTTCCCTTTTCTTTTTTTATGCCGCGCCATTTTTTAGGAAGACCCCCATATCGAGAGTTGGTTCGTACAGTCACACGGTGGGTGTTCGTAGCACATGATTACACAGTTTCCATTCCATGTATTGTTGTGTCGTGAAAACTCATCAAGTTCTAACTTAGGTGACTTTGATTGCCCGCGGCTGTAGCCGGTTGCGCGAAACGGTTCCCGGTATAGCGAGATGGTACACGAATGGCAATCGATCTCTGCTGTACGATTTAGGTATGAAGATGCTTCTTAGTTCTATGGAACACACTAAGCCTTTTGAACTTTATTACGGGCTCTTAACCTCCACTAGCATGTATAAATTCAGGGGGCCCAACAGAGTGAACTCACGCATCCCTATCTCCAGATCGTTCTGCAATATTATACGATAAGATGTCTATTCCTGAACTCCCAGCCATCGAATGGCTTGGCTATGGCATTGATCTCTCCCGTTCTCCTACCATGGACCTACGTGCTGTAAGTCCCGTATATACGACATCACGTTGCACCGGACCCGATGACCCCGATTTTAGGCATCGAGCTCGGTTATTAAGAGTCGTCGAATCATCGATTTCCACCCCTATGAAAACCTCCGTGAAGTCGACATCCGTACGTCTCTATTATCACTTTGATGATTCAACACCCCCACTACCTCTACATTGTAGATGGTGTGGTGTACTATGTCCCCGAAGCCGTTCGCATATCACAGGATTCAACATTTCGAGGCGATTTTTTGAGTTACCCCGATGGCAGCGCGGCACGGAGAGCTTTCAGCTCGGATGCGGCACTCCCTGCACGTTACTTTGCCGTCACGGGTACCGACGGCGCTATCGTGCTCTCGCAGGACCGTTTGTTCATCCATCAGAACCAATACGCGTTCTACAGCTTCACCCATTCTGCCTACGTGGCAAATCTCGTGGACTATATCGATTTGCTCAACGCAAACGCACTGTTACGAGGCGTGGAGGATCTACCGCCGCAGTTTATCGGCGACAATGAGGGCATTTTGGCGGAGTATAGAAGCTTTTTTCAGCGTTTTGGTACGCATGTGATTGTGAAGTCCAATTATGGAGGGCGGTTCCAGCTCGTATGTGTTTCACATCCCCTGAGACACGCATTCATTCGTGCTCATACCGACTCAGAATGCGTGGGCATTGAATGACAACGAGGCTGTTAATGCCAACTTCGTAACAGATGTCAAGGCTTACTTCAATGGCATCCCTAACGGGGGAGAATACAACGAGCAGATCAAGTCTGAGCCCCAGTACAAGGTCTTCCTTGAATACCTTCAGAGGATTGTGACAGCGGTGGGTGGCGATGCCCAACTCTCCTCCAGCCTTACAGCAAACCCGACGAATTGGGAGACGTATTCAAAATGGTCTGACGGCGTATACACGTCAGTGCCGACGCACATCAGCTTTAATACGAACTCTATATGGTCGCTGATGTCCGCATCTCCCTACAACATCCTGAAGTCTTATGCGGAGGAGCTCAATCGGGGATTTACGTGGATACTCACTCACCCAAGGGTTTTCAAGACCGCTGTCATCTTTGACATCCAAAGTGACTGTAAGACGTCTCCATCCCGTTACAGAGAGAGTGGGACACTTACTACCTGGCCAAAACGTCAGGGGGCGAATTCAACCTCCTCACTCCGAGCGCGCTCATTCTTCGGGATGAAGCGAATCCGTTTCCGCCGGAAACGATCGCCAATCCCTCTCGTGTACAGTGGGGAAAAGAATACAGCCATGATTATCAGAGGCAAACCTTGAGGCATGTGTGACCTTGCGGTATATGAGTCGACGGCGCCGTTGAGTCGTTGTCCTCTTCTCAGATTCTTCATTGTCAACGATGGAAGCCCGGTCGACTTTTCGATCTCGCACGGTACTAACGGTGCTCAGCATGGCAAGGGGAGGGCGGAAGCCCTCATCGAAGGTGTACGTGCACCACCTTTCTTATTCAGACCCCTCTGACCGCCGCATATGGTATTTTTGGCTTGACTGACGATGGGTGTACACAGGAACAGTACCTCAACGACGACATTACCGACAACGTCTGGAACACGATATGGTTTTTCGGCGCCCCTGTTACGCTCACGCCAGAACCGTTCCGACTGGCAAACAGAAGCGGTGGGTACTCGTGGGACGACATCCTCGACGGGTACTTGCGCAAGATTGGGGCCGAGACGCAAGCCTATACCAAGGGAGAATATTTCTGACACATGTGGAGTGAGAGTCGGACATGACCCAAAGTGTATAGTACAATAGGGACCATCGAATGTTATTTCGCCTGACAGAACACCTCCTAAAGCCGATTAGATACACCATCATATCCGCTCGTCCAGTTCCGGTTCACCCGGACCTAATGGGTCCGACGGGGTAACAAGCGTCTGAGTCGTATCCATGAGTTGATGCACGAATTCAAATTCACCAAACTTGACGGCGTCACGAAGTTTCAGTGTTTGAGAATGGCCTTACGCTTCTACTAGCAGGATCCGGGAGATGATTCAGATTGAATCCGACGCGATATGCAATACGAGAACAGACGTGAGAGGTTGGACAAAACGAGTGTATGTGTCGAATGCGTAGCAAGATGAATCATCAATCTGGGAGCGGCGATCAGGGGATTAGGCGGGAATGAACTGAGGGCAGGAACGGAACGCACGTGTGACCCCACACTTTGGAGGAACTGGTCTCTGACTAGAACCCCCCGCGAGAAGACGCTACCTCTTACTATTGGTAGTACTTCGTCACCTCAAATTACACGCGTTAGAAACCCAAAAAGGACATGAAAGGACGGTCAACGGACGATACCGGTGGCGCTTCTAAATCCTCACCGGAGCCGTTCCCTTGCGAAACGTCTTGAACTTTGAGAGACGAGTGGTCAGCTGAACTTGCCACTGACTTATGGCTGCGCATTGAATCCGCAGGGGAAGTTATTCCCATTTATGCTGGAGGTGCGATAGGATCTCCCACTCAATTCCATCCGGGTCAGCGGCGGTGACAGGACGGTTTGCTTCTTACCCCAAAACTTGCCGCAGGTAAAGCGGGAAAACGGTAGGCTCTCAGTGTTCATTCTGAGATTAAGGGAAGGATCTCGGAGAGGTCCTATGAACACTAAATACTCTTCGAGTATTTAGTAACTCACAGGGAAGCGAGTTACCAGTGATGCATGTCAATCGGGTGTTCAGCATGTCGGAAATGTGACCAGCACCGTTTCGTCTAGGGCTCCGCGCACCGCTTTGATGAGGGTGCGGCTCAGATGAGACTGGAGATTGAGGGTGTACGCCGTGTGCCAGCTCCCTGCTAGTTGCTGGAAGCGCACATCCCCGCGTAAAGAAGGTGCAAGCCACACTTCTGCAACCTCGTTACTGTGGGTTCATTAGTCACGCTGGCTCGTCAGTCCCACGGCATTGAGAGTCCCACTCAACCCTTTCATTGTCCACACATAGGTATTATTTACATAGCATATTTTAGAGTACCATAAACTTGAACGAGTTGATTTGAAGCGAAAAGAGCATCTCAGATCATCCAAAACTGGTTGTCACGCTGTATCGTCACCGGTCGCCTGGAAGCTGATTGAGTTTGAAGTTTTCTCTGTGCTGCCGCGAGTGTGCCGATTCTGGGGAGTCATTCGGCTTGTGTGACCTAACGTGACTCCTTGTGACATTGCCCACTACTAGAATGCAGTAGAGATGACCTGCCCGAGTGAACAGGGATCAAGTAATATTTACTCGGTTACGGACGTGCAGCTTTACTCACTGGGGCCCAAACCATTGGGCGCAGTCACACCTCAAGCTTCACGTGTAAAACAAACACGATGCAATTCAGCATCGATTGATACATATGTACAACAGCATCAGCCACAAAGATTCGGGTTTGCAATACAAGCAGTCATTCTCTGTCACACCGCCAAGTTATCTTACAACTCCACCTCAACGTGACGAAATCAAATCCGAGGAAAGCTTGCGGATCGAGACCGTGCCTACGCGTTCTGGCACTTGTCCACGTTGTCGTGGAGGTACTCCCGGAGGACCTCATTCCAAGTGTAGCGAACCCTGGAAAACCTGTGTTGGGTCTCGGGAATTTGGTTGACACGCGCTTTGTAGAACCACTTCGTGCTGTTGTGATAGCGTGAGGAAATTACATCCATGGGAAGAAATTCGATGCTCACTTCCACACATTATCTTCCAAGACTCGTGTGATAAGAAATGGACTGTAGAAAACGAAAAAGCTCACCAGTTATGCGGTCGTTCGTGTAGGTGGTCTGAAAAAAATGAAACGGTGCATGAACAGACTGAACAAGTACTTACATCCTCGAATGTGACGAGCGCTTTACCCACCGCACCTCCACTCCCAGAGCTTCCATGAGAAGTGGAAAAATCGATTGGAGAGCCGTCGTTGATGACGAAGAACCTTCAGGCAGCCAGTTAGGGACGAATTGCCAGCATCTTGCCTACACACCTGAGAGTTTGACGCTCGTAGGCATGGCTATACTCCTTACCCCATTGCACGCGGGTGTCGGAAGCGACGGTGTTCGTAGGGGGATAAGGATTAGTTGGGTCCGGAATGATTACCGCACTCGGCGTAAGCAAATTAAATTCGGCCCAGTCTGAACATGTGATCAGTGACTTTGCGGGTGTATCGAGAACCAACAAACCCGATTGAATGTCCAGAGAAACATGCGTTTTGTAAACCTCTGGGTGGGTAACGAGCCAAATGAAGGCGTCGTAAAGTGGATCTGCATAGCTCCTAAGCACGAGGCTCTCAGCGAATTTCATCAGACTCCATATTTCGGTGACTTGGAAGCTCAGCAGACCAGGGTTGTTCTCCTTGATGGAATCGATCCATTTCGTATAGTCCTCATACGTGCCATCAATATTGGCGAGCTTCGAACGGTCGCCCCCGCCAGAGACCGTGACGAGATATTGGAAGTACTCGGAGAAACGTGAGTACTGATCCTGGGCCTTGACCGACGCATCGAAATCTCCACCCGAAGGAATTCCGTTGAACTTGGCTTTGACATTGGTGTTAAACATCGTATTGACTGACGGGGTCTGGGTCGAAGCCCAGACTTTCTTTGGCAAACACGTTAGATGAATGCATTGCAATACAGGGCAACCTTACTAGCGGGTATCGAGCTCCGTAGTTGACATTGACAATGATGTGCGATCCAAAGTCACGGAAAAACTCTCGGTATCTTCTTACGGTGTTTGCATCCGATGGATTAAATGGTTTCGGCATCCCTTCAAGTCCATTGATGAGCGGTGTCTCTGCAAGAGATTCGTAATAGTCCCGGAGCCGAGCGTTATATGATCCCTGTGTGTAACTGAAGAACGCAAACTGATGGTCTTCAAGGAATGACTTCTGGGCTGCGATAGCCCCCGAAGTCGTACCTGACACAGCGAAGTACCGGAGAGGGTAGGAGGCGTCTGACCTGAACGCGCTGGCAGCTTCCGCGCCGTTTGGGAATGTGATGTATTCGCCTCGGACAATCTGATTGTCACTTGTTACCGAAACATCCCTCGGAACGCTGTAGGTTACACCGTCTGGT
>JBBPNO010000389.1:0-25890 GCA_038090915.1 Boletus eberwhitei
TTATTATTAAATAGTATTATATCATCAATAAAGCTATATATTTATATTGTATATTCCTTTATTTCTCCTAGTTATTTAGTTATTACATTACTTTTACACCTTGCTATCAAGCTTTATTATATTTGCTGAGAATATAGGTATACACCAACCCACTGTAAAGGTAGTGCATTAAAAATACTATAGTGTTTTAAAAAAATCACTTATCATTAACTATTAGGTTGTATAATTAGTATTATAATATATGCTATATTTTTTTTGCCTTTAATTGCACTGCCAGTCTTGTTCTGCTTTCTTTTTAAAATTTCATAGCTGCTCAGAGGTCCTCCATAAAGAGTAAGTTACACTTGAAATATAAAACAAAATTTATATATGATTCTTATTATAGCAGATTTTAAATATGATATTGTGACTCTCAAGAATTAACAATCATTTATGAATATCAAAGCCAATATCATTATAAAATTTTTGTGATTTATTTCTTCAAAACTATTCAGATATCATAAATCAAGTGATATTTAATAAATTTACCAAAATTCACCATATATAGTAAGGGAAGTTATTTTATGGAGCTGTATATTTACTTATTTAAGTAAAATAATATAGTAGTATGTTTTTCTCATGATCAGCTTTGAAATTCAAACAATTGCTAATTTGATATTATTCTTTTTGGAATTTCAGTTAATTATATTTTGCTATTAGTTAAATTAATTTGATCGTAGCTTTTATTTTTGTAGTATGGCAGGCTTGGTGAGGAGTATTTTGGTAAATATTTTGTTGTGGACGACAGATAGGATTTGAATTTTGAAGGGTTGGAGTTTTTTTAAAGGTTTACAAAGATAGTAATATATTTTAGAGGTAGTAGTTTTATGCTTGCACCTGATAACTAGAACAAAAGTAGAGCACTAAAATACAGCAACAATCAGCTAAAGTATATATTTACAATGTATAAAAAGACAAACATCATCAGAAAAATAAATGAAATGCTCAATAAGGTTTTTGTACTTTTTCCTCCTTAGGATTGAAAGAAATTTGGTTGTGCTAACCTACTTTTTTAATAACTAAGTCATGTACAACAAAATGGACCAATTGTATATATACAGTGAATTATTCCTGAGCCTTGCTTGCTTGTATATCACAATATGAAAGTTAAGAAAAATTTCAATCTAGACAAATTTAAATATAAAATATTTAGAATGAATGTGATTGATTCAATTGAAGACTTGTTCTACTTGCTAAAATGAAGCAGTTTGGAAAGGAATCCAAAAGTGAGGGCTATTACTTATCCTTACATCCTCCAGGAAGCTGAACTAGCCTGGAAAGGTGAGGTCATATAGAATACAATAAACAACTTTCTCAAGGATGGATTTTCTAAACCTCACAATATCTGAGTTGATGAGTTTAGAAAATATTGCATGGAAGATTGTTTATGAAACAACCCCCATCTCTTGGAGTGGTTGTCAAAGAGGTTGTACAACTTCAAGTATAAGGCCATAGTGAAATCCTAAGGTCAGAAAAGAAGTCTAGAGTAATTGTGAAGAGAATATGGAAAAACAATAATATCTATTTTTTCATAGAAATAGGTTCAGTAAGAATCCTATAAGGCTATGAACTGGAAAAGCATTAAATATTAGAATATACAATTATTTATTGTGAAGGAGTACTAACTATGTGTATCAATGCAATCATGAACTTGGTATTTGTTGGAGTGGAGATCATCTCTACTTTAATAACATATAACAATTTCCTTGTTTGGAGGCATCTTCACTACCTTTATGTTTCTCAGTGCTTCAAGACTTACAAATTTTGGCATGGAAAGGGGTGCTATGATTGGAATTGGATTTCCATTACAACTTAAATTACTATGTTCATATTCTCTACTTATATTAGGCCACTCCTTCCATTTATATAGAGCATTTTAGTAATAATGTACCATACTATTATATAAATAAAAGACAATAGTGAAGACTTTATGAAAATTTTATTTAATTATATTTTGCTATTGATTAAATTAATGTAATTATACCTTTTATTTTTATAGTAATATAATATAGAATTATACAATAGGTAGTGTTTTCATTTAACCATGTTATTATTGGATTTTCTTATTTGAACACACTTGAATGTTACTTAGAAAGTATATACTTGTATACTCTCATAGCTCAATTATAGATCATCTTGATTGATAATGTATTATCTCTATAGGTTTGATCTTGGAAATGTAAAGTATTCTAGTATATATATAGGTTGAAAAATATCTAGATTCATATTTATTTTGTATAATATATATATATAGATTTTATAATATCTTCATAAATAATAAATAATAATAATAATAAATTTATATATGTAATTTATTTACACCACAATTTTAAAATGCAAGAAAAATTTATCAATAACAATATAAATTATTAAGAAAATATTAACTAACAACTATTACCCTAAATCTTTTAAAAGCAGCCAAAATCTAGTCAATAATAAATTTTATTACTATAAAATTAAAATAATTTTAATAAATGATTTTAACTTGTATATTTAAACTTAAAAGCTGTTGAATAATTTACAAATCCAAACAAACTACTCCTGTGAATCCTTTTATTGTTTATAAAGTTAAGAATTTTAAAATAAAAAATAAAAAATCAATATTTCTTTAAATTCCTTGTAAGTTAATGCTATATCAGATAGACTAACTTTTTCTGATGGTTATACTTATAATTCAATAAAATAATTATTTAGAAGATTAGTTAAGTAACTTAGCAGTAAATTTATACTTTACAGTTAAATTCTAAAATTAGATAACGGAATAATTATATATCATAATGAATTGAAATTTTATTAAAAAAAATTAAAAGTAGTATTAGTTAATAGCCAGATTTTCAAATAAAAATAACAAAAACCATAATTTTCAAAATAAATAAAATTTATTTGAAAATTTAATTTATATCATTATCAAATCCAAAAGAACTGATTTAACAAGTTCAATAGAAGCTTTATACTTCTAGCTTAATTATATTATTTACTAAATTATTTTTTAAAAATTTATAATATTAAATAATATATTTAATGATATTATTATCTAAAGTTAACTAACAATTCTTTAAAGTACTCATTTTCAAAATAAGTATTATAAAGAAAATTATATTTAAATCTTTTTTTAATAAAAAATATTTCAAATATTTCAAATTGTAGAATTCTAATAAATCAGATAAAATAATTGATTCTAAAGAAAAATATTGATCATATATATTGTAATATTAGAGTTATATAAAATAAATTACTTAAAACTTCTTTATTGGATATAATTTCTATTTCAAAATGAATTTAAAAGTATCTATAAAAAATTGCAATTTTAATAGATTTTTTGATTTTTATTACATTTATTAAATTTATTAAGACTTTAAAATTAGAGTTGACTAATTAAATACTATATTAATATCAAAACAAAATATATTTATCAATATCTATATCTTTGAAATATTTGGTATATTTTTATGTTATTATCTCTTTATTAACAGATTTTGAAAATACTAAAAATAAAAAATTTAATTTAAAATAATTATAAATCATAAAATAAGCTATATATAACTAACTAGTAAATATTATAAATTCTTTAGAAAACATTTTTCTTAAATCTTAAATATTATATCTATTTTTTGAATAAATTATACAATAATATTGTTGAATTATTAGATTAAATAATATAACTCATGTTAATGATAATAGCTATAGATTTAAGTCAATATAATATAGCTAATGCTATAAATTATTTTGATTCTTTAATTCAAACTATAGCTATTAACATATTAATTTCTAGTTTGTTCATATAATAAAAATACTATCAAAACATTTCAATAAAATAAAATAAAAATCAACTAAAACTTCATGTAATAGTAAATAAAATCAAATTAGACAAAATTTGAACTTTAAACATCGTACTATGAATAGTTTATAAGACACTATCATTATACTATCAAATCACTATCTAGTTGAATCTTCACTATAAGCACTATGCTACATTAGCCTTGTTTTTACTAGTGATATTATTTTTGCTATGCAATATCATATATAGATCAGAAAATTTCTCTACATGTAAAACCACCTGTAATTGACATACAGTGACTCCAAAAACTATTCCAATATTTTGTAGTTTTGAAGTGTATATTAAATAGCAGTTGTAGATATGGGAATTCTGCTTAATATTAATGAGAACATGTGATGTACAAACCCCTGGCTACCTGCTGACCTAATACCCACATGATTCAATACTCCCAAATAGCACCATTGGTCTCTATAGCTATTATGTCCCTACTAATAACCAGCATTCACTCCAACTGTTGCAGATTAGAAGATTTTATATAGAAGCCACACTGATTTCTTATGTTTGTCAAAGCTCTTATTCCAATCCTTGTTATCAATACTTTTACAGTCTTCTTTGTTAGCATATGACTTTGATCTTCTAATACCATCCCTTATCTTGCTATGCATTTTAGATTTCTATCTAAAATATCAACCCTTGTCTTATTTGAAGGTATATTCAATGCTGACAAATAATAATAAAAAAACATCAGAGTATGTCATATTGTTTATCTTGGCTGCTATATGGTGGAAATGGTATGGGATACCTGTTCTCTCATTGCTAATGAATTTGAGATAAAAAGAGGTAATTTGATCTTGCATTGTACATAACATCAATAACTAATGCATAATGTCAGTGCTTGTTCATTATGAAATTCCAGGATTATGAATAAGGTCTGGTAATGCCTTGTTAAGTCTTGTAATTAGAATATTTGAAGTAATAATGAGCTATCATGACAAGCACAGATATTCCACTACTAAAGTAGATTAAGCAGTCAATAATCTAATAATCAGTCCATTAGCAATGTTATATAGTATATGTCATGGCGAATGTGGTTGAGGCACATCAGTCCATTCTAAGTGAGATAGCAAGTTGTGCAAACTATGATAATGATAAGTCTGCTGGACAATAAACATTAGGTCATTTAGTAATGTTATGTATTGCACAGCATAGTAAATGTGGCCAAAATGCATTAGCTCATTCCTAGATGACAAGTTGCAAAAGCCATTGTCAAGGTAGGTTCACTGGTCAAGTTGTGTGAGGACAATGTTTTGAACTATCAGTGACTTTCTGATAGATATAGAACATTATAGTAATAATAATACCTGTTAGAACTAAGCAACAAGTACATAATAAGGATCAGTATTTGAGTAAAAATCAGTCCATCTGTTGGAGTTGGACAAAATATTATCTTAGATCTCATGATATCACACACTAGCTAAAGGATGTTAATTAGCAATGCTTGATATGGTTGCTCACACTTACATGGAATATCATTGTATCAAATATTGTCCCTGTCTATTGGGCATGCTTTTACACACAATGCATTCACTTGTAATCAGCAATTAGCACTATTATTATCTATGTGCATTGTCAAATTAGTATTAGGATAGGGAAAATGAAACCATTTATATATGCAAAATAAGTATTGGCAGGCTTGCAAATCATGATATTCATATGAATGGATATATATATTGTATTGATAGTAAGCAATTTCTACAAGTGGATTTGAGAGGATGTTTGTCAACCAGTGATCTGTATGAAATGAGACTCTTGTGAGATCATAAATAGATAATATCAGTATCATCATATGAAAGGCTATATTAAGGCCCGCTCTCCTACCAAGTTTCAGACCAATCCAACAGTCCATCAAGGAAATATGAATAAATCTCCAACTACCACTACTATTATTAACTTTTATCAACTATATGGATATTTGTATTTCTAATCATGTGACTAGTACCTTTATTCCCACACTTGTACAGCATAATCACATGACCCTTGCCTTGATTAGGATGCTGCTAAAATTGCCATTCAATCATAGTATTGGCCATTAAAGTATAAATGTTTATATACACTTATTTCATATGTCAGATTTAGCTAGTCCAGAATGAGTCAGACTAAATCAGTATGAATTAGAGTAAGTCATAGTGAGTCATAGCATGGCCCCATGAGTCAGTATGAGTCATACTAGTCCATATTGGGTGTACTCTCCTCCAAAGATACCAATGGCTCAAAGCAAGGGAATGAATTGGAAATCAGCATAGCCTCATGTAGAATAGCATTGAAGGAGGCAATATTTGCCTGCAAAATTTATTTTAGAATCTTCCCTTAGAACAATTGAAAAAGAAAAAGATCAATTGGAACTCTGCTCAGGGTGAGAGATGCTCTTCTGACACATAGGTATTATAAATGGTAGTATTACTAAGCAGAAGACTACTACCATAACAGAAAAGAGAATACAGCCACTAAATAGAAAGACAACACCCTTTTGATCTAATCACATTAGTTACTAGATGGTCACTAAGCAAAAAGGCACTATAATCTAAATAAATCTAGTCTAGGGATATCTAGTATCTAAGAAATTGAAATCATGCACAGAACTTGTACTCTAGTGATCCAATAAATAAGGTTTATCATAATCCATATTGAGTGAGCACTAAATAGTATTGCCATAACTATCAGTTTTAGCTGGTTTTAGCCATAGCCACATTGCTGACTAATCATAGCCAACTAAACATGACTAAACTACAATGACCAGTTTAAAGTCAGCTAACTGGGACAACTGGAATCAAGACTGTTAAGACTTGAGGCTATGACTTGTCATTGTTGGATCATATTTTGAATGTTGAATGGTTGATGAACAAGTTTATGAGACATATAGGAGAATACTATAATGACATGGTGAATTTTGTGTTATGTCAATGATCTTTGCCATCTGTGGGACAAAAGACTCATATGTCATAGACCTGTATGATATAGTATTCTCCATGATACTAATAAATGTCAATGTGATCTGGCAATGACTCCCCCTCCTCAGCCATGATTGCCTTTAGTACTTCTTTGGTACCATTGCCTCATCCAAGTCCTGATATTATGGGCATGAGGATTTGGCTGGTATTCTTGATCACATAACATTTCTTGTTGTGATGTCATCCACCATTCGAGACTCAGCCATTCCCTTTTAAGAGAAAACTTGAGGATCTGTAATGCTAATGCTTCCCTCAAAACATATTTGATCCAGTCTTGTTGCTTTGTGCTCATCAGGCTACCAGAAGAGAACACTCATTCACACAGAACTAAAGAGAGTTGGATCAAGAGGTAGTCTATGGCCATTCAAAATATGGTAAAAAAGTGTTTTTATTCCAACTCCCAAAATGTGAGGGGATTGGTATTGGCATGTGCAAGATTGGAAGTAGTGTACATATTATACTCTTGATCAATTGATTGGATGACATGTTCTTCATCACAAATTACCATATTCCTGTTGAAAAGCTCATACCTCTCAGCCAATGTTATAAAAGTATAGGTTTGTTCAGAATAAGCAAGCTCTGACAACACAGCTATTCAAGTAGGACACTTTCTGTGGTATTCTTCCAGCTATATCCAATTTAGTTTTTGAATAGGGCCATTTGATTAATGATGGTCAATTTATCTTCTAATGGACATCTGTCTTTACAATTATAATTGTGTCTTTGTTCCAGTGCTGCTCCACCCACTACAGTTGAATACATGAATTGACAACTTTTGAAAGACAAGAGTTAGATATACTGCATTGTAATAAAATAACTTACATATTGTGAAGATATAAGCTTTGCTATGACCAAGATCAGGAGAGATGAAGGCACAAGTTGAGAATGATTGGGTGCCAAAGATAGGCTTGTTGTTATAATATGAGCATTTTCAAAACTTTTTACGCATTACCTTTCACTTATAAAATCACATGACCACAACACGTGATCGTGAGAACACTTACATAATCAATCACATGACAAAGTCTAGAATCTAATCATGTGACCTACCTCATGTTATTAATCTCCATTCATTCTCACACTTCATCAATTCCCACATTCATTTCTGTCTTCTCACTCTCACGAATGCTTCTCATATATATACACTTATAGTAATTAGTCACACATACAGCTTGGTCTGTGCACACTCATGTAACATATAAAAGCTAGACACTTTGATGACTGATACCTCAGTTGAATCCACTTGTTTCTCAGCTATAGTCATTGCCTTGGCCCTAGGTCATTGTAGGCTGCTGCTAAACTGACTAGACCCACATCCTCATTATCACCTTTGAGCCAGGACCTGTGTAGCCTGTGAGATAGCCCGAGCCTTGTGGAGTTTTATCATTGAGGACGTTGATCTCATAACACTTGTCCACTGAGTCAAAAATATGTCATATGATGGAAAAGCTCCATTGAATAATGATATACTCTTCTCACACATGTTTTATTGAGCTTGGGAAGGGTCCTTTAATGAGATGGAGTTAGACATTATATTAGCTGGTAAGGTAGAGTGAGTTACTCATATCTTTAAAACCAATTTCATATCCTATAAGACTGCCTAGCCCAGAAGTAGACTCTTGTGGTCTGCAATATCAACATTGTAAAACGTATTTAGGAAGTGTTATGATATCAACGTCCTCAACGTTAACACCCACAAGGCTCGGGCCTATCTCGCAGTGTACACGGCTACTGGCTCAAAATGGAGGTAATGAGGGGGGTCTCGTCCGAACAATGGCAGCCTACAACGATCAGAGATCGAGGCAATGACTTTAGCCAGTGAACAAAGTGGATTCGACTGGGGTACCAGTCGTTGAAGTATCTACCTTTTATAAGTTACAGGAATGTGCACGGACCAAGCAGTGCATGTGACTAATTACTATAGTAAGGTAAATGATAGAAGTGTCTGTGGGAATATGAAGACGGAAATGAATGTGGGAATTGATAAGTGTGAGAAAGTACGGAGATTAAAGACATGAGGTTGATCACGTGATTTGGTTCTAGACTTAGTCACATGATTGATTATATAATAGTTCTCACGATCACGTGTTGTGGTCATGTGATTTTGTAAGTAAGGAATGAAGTGTAGAAAAGTTTGAAAATATTCATATTATAACAGGAAGCAACTAATAGCCTATTAACATTAATGACATCAGAGATGTTCATAAGTCCAAGAAGTCATAGATACTTATTTTTCAAAGAGCATACAAGCAGTTTATTATATATGTAGTATATTCAGTTTCAATGGATCTTGACATCATGAAGCAATTGGACTATGGGTAGGCTAACAATATCTCCTCTATTATTGGTGAATCACTCTTGCTTGTTTTCCAAGATGATTGTTTGCTTGAAGTTCAAACAGAGCTAACCGGACCCACAAATAGTGTAAATAATGACTCTTTCTTGATCAATTGTATCATTACAAACTGCCTTGACATATGAATCTTTATTGATTACCACTTCTGCTAAAGTCTTTCATGTCAGTGGACATCAGCTGAAGTTAGCATGCATTGAATCACAATATTGTAAATATGAGGCAAATAGCAAACTTGGCAATCAACATGTTATAATATGAATATTTTCAAACTTTTTATGCTTCATTCCCGCACTTATAAAATCACATGACCACAACACGTGATCATGAGAACATTTACGTAATCAGTCACATGATAAAGTCTAGAACCAAATCATGTGACCACCTCATGTTATTAATCTCCGCTTCTTCTCACACTTCATCATTTCACACGTTCATTCCCGTCTTCATATTCTCACAGATGCTTCTCTCATTTATCTTACTATAGTAATTAGTCACACGCACAGCTTGGTCCATGCTCCATCCTGTAACTTATAAAAGATAGACACTTTGACGACTGGATCCCCAGTCGAATCCACTTTGTTCACCGGCTATAGTCATTGCTTCGGCCTCTGGTCGTCGTAGGCTGCTTTTGAATGGACAAGACCCACATACCCTCATACTCCCTGAGCCAGTAGCCGTGTACACTGCGAGGTAGCTCCGAGCCTTGTGGATATTAGCGTTAAGGACGTTGGTATTATAACACAACAGGGTTGAAAAAGAATTTCTTCTCTTCAAGCAGAATATTAAAGAGCTCAGTCATACTAGCATTGTTATTAGATGCATTGTCCAATATAAAATGGCCAATCTGAGGGTGATAGTGAAACCATTTAGAAATAAGTGTCAATAATGATGGGACAAAGTGGCACATATCTTGTTAAGAGGAATCCCAGCCTGGTCAGTTAGATATAACAATGCTCTGGTGATCATGACTCCCATGTGACTTTCTGAGATGTAATGGAATGTGATAAGAGCAGACTTGAAATTGAGCTTACACATTTCAGTTTCTATGTCCTACATGATCCAATAGGCTGTCATAAAAAAGATATGGATTAAGTCTCTCACTTGACCAGATATCAGCAGTGAATGAGATTTCTCCCATTATCATCTATTGAAACTATGCATATATAACAGCACCACAATCAAAACATGAGAACTTACCAAAAGCTCAGCTTGCAGAGCAGTCAACATCATTCTAAAGTTGTTGAGGATGAGCTCATGTATTTTCATGTGATGTGGAATGTCAGAATCTGTAATGTCATGAGCATAGCAATTGTTACAGACTGTTTTATTTTTCCCTGTATTTCTACTATTTTTCCCAATTTTATACAATGACTTTCATATTTAGCCCCTATCTATTACCCCTATAACCTGAACCTACCAAATGCTGAAGTCCATGTAGAGATCTAGACCCACCAGCCTCATGGCATCCTCATGCCATTTACCTTGACTCATCCTAAATCTAGATCACCTCATGTCCCTATTTATAACTTGTCCACCTCATGTACTCCTCATGTTAGGCTTTCCTTTCATTCTATGGCTGTACTGATACATGTATTTCCTTCATGTTAGCCTCACTGATCATGCATATAGCACAGCATATTAATAGATCTAGTATATACAAGTGTAAATTCCTAGACATTATATAAAGGCCCAAGTCACCACTAAAGGATCTTAGTCTTGTCCTCTTGGTCTTTCTTATCCTTTACTGGTCAACCTCAAGAGCTACTTGATTGCCCTAACTTGCCTCTTGATTGTATCAAGTCTTTCCAGTAAGGCTTGGTCATTTCAGTAGTAGAGAATAAATTGGTGAAACTCTGGACATTCAATTTTGTTAATCATCTAAAAATGACCATTGTGGGTTAGATACAAGAAAAGAAGAATGAATGAGGAGTACAAACCAGGTTGCTTACAACAACAGAATGGATTATAAGTTCTTTAGTCCATCAACCAAGAATGGGGGGAGATTGGCACCAAGCTCTTGTTTCCATGATGAAATAATATCCATGAATAGGTGATCAGATGAATCTGGAGGAGGAGCAGGAGGCAAGTTGTCCAGCTTGACCCCAGGCTAGGTAAGAATACACTTGAGGGACTTGAACATGTAGCCAAACATAAATACAGTTCTTCACACTCTTGGCTATAATAGCCATCCATGCTTCTTGGCTTATTCCAGATAAAAGAGCACATGCCTGGCCTTTGTGTGATAATGGAGGGTAGTGTTCGATGTCTTTGGACTAAAGTGATACTGAACATTGTAGGACTTCTCTTTTGCTGTCAGTTCAGCTACAACTGATTTACTGTTGATGTGAGTGAATATTCACTAGCAGCTCATTGTGGACACTTCACTTACTCACATGATTTACAGATGATATATTCCTTCTCCTTTTAGAAAAGGAATTTAATGTCAAGTGCCTTGTGGAAGGATATAGAGGAGGTGTTGATGGCAAGGGAATTTGTGACAGTTGCATTGGACGTTGACCTACTAGTGGCTAGAGGATCAGTGAGGAGTGGGTCCAAGGTAGATTGGTCCTTGTTTCCTGGCACAATAGCTGCATGGTAGTGGTCAGATTGGTTTGCCAATTCTAATTCTTCCTCCAAGATGTCAAAAAGATCATAAATGTCAATGAATTCACCATCATCTTCCCTGTACTGTACAAGCAGGTGATGGGCCCTGTGGATTCTTGGATGTGCTACTAGGACAATATCTAGAACAGAGGGCTCAAATGGCAGGAAAGCAGGATTAGAGCCACTATTAGGTGCTGGATCATCTTGGCCATGACTATTATGATGGTGACATTGAGTTGCATGAAAAAGATATCAAGGATTAGGAAATGCAAATGATTTATGAGAAGTTTCTAGTGCCAAAGAAAAAAAAATACCTGGCCTTTTAAGTAATGGCACAATCTTGTGAGCAATGCAAGGATATAATATAAGTAGGTGTAGATAAGCTGAGTAGCAACAGGAGAGCCAGAGCACCCTAGATCCTGGTATGATACTGTTCCTAAAATACCTGCTTGAGTCATTATGATTGAGCACCCATCAAGCACTCAAGAAATATCAATTTGAAGAGCAAACAAACATTAGAAAAGAAGTAGCATTATGAAGCATATACTACATACATATAACATAGTGTTTCAAATCAATAATATCAAAAAGGGAGGGTTGCTAAGAGTAGGGAGCAAACTGTAACACAAGCATCATCTAGTAATGGTATTTGTTGTGTGACCTGCATAATTTGTTGACACATGACCATGTAACCATTCTTAATCTATTCCAGTACTTTTTTAATTCCCTGTGATGATTTGGAATCTGAGGGCATATCTCAGATATGCCGAAGGAAGGCTTTTCTCCTACTCCTCTAAGTAGTGGTCAATGTACTGAAATTCCCAACTTGTGGGGACATGACACTGTTTGAACAAGTGGTGAGTTAACTGTGCCTTAGAAGGAATAAGCTTGACTAAGCACAAGAGTATAAAGGATGGTGCTTGCTATGATAGTGAATAGAAAGTATAGTAATGAGATGACTTCCAGATCTAGTGTTGAGATCAAAGTGAGGCAGAACTTTGATAGGGATGATCTACATAGTGAATTGTGTATATCAAGGTCAAAGTTACATGAAAGAAGTATCAATTTATATGTAGTATGAGATAGCTTCAGGGCAGATTGGAATAAATACTAAATATGGAAATGAACTAGTACCTCAAATGCAATTGGGAGGGTTAGGAACTATGAGGCTGTGTGCAAGAGAACACAGCCAAGGAGATGCTGTCCAAGTATGAAATACAAGTAGGATATGAAATAGTGGAAATGAAACATAGCTTGGGCCCTGTGTCCATCACCTTGTGCTGCCATAATGGCAATGTTGATGGTTGGAGTTAGAAGACACAGCCCCCTTTGTTGGGGGTCTAAGGTGGGTCAAGAAGGTGATCTGCTATGTCAAAGAACATGTTCTCCCAGAGGGAACTGAAGGGGATGGACAAAGTAAGGGGAAAAGGGTTACCTTCTTCTTCACTTGTAATATTATTCTCCTTATATGTCTGAAGTTTCATCTCAGGAACTCCTATCTCTGTCATTCTCCACATAGTGATGAGGTCTCATGCTGGGTTGTAGCCCAGGTCATCATTAGTGCATTGTTGAGGGCCATGAGCATGTTCTCCACAGCTGGTGCAATGTCATTTGGGGCAATGATATTGCAGATATCCAGGGCTATCCATGTAATAGAAGGGGCAATGGTAGTGTGGGCAGTTGCTGCATACATGTTCTATGGAGTTGCATTTGAAGCATCACAGGGGTACAATGGCTTCTTTAAATGAAGTGTTGTTGGTGGTGGTGGAGACATCCATGGTATGGGTATTACCATCCATTGCATGGGTACTGTTTGAGAGAGCAGGAGTTACAGATTCCATGAGGGCAATGGAGAAAGAGGGAGGGCTCTTTATTGTAGAATATTCCAATAGAAAGGATATATGGATGTGGGCAGTAGAAATAGGCAGACTGTTGGTAAATACCATGGCACATTGTCTGTGGATACACCTAGGAGGTCTGGAAATGGCAGGAGTTGTGATGGTTGGTACATGGGTAGATTCTCCGATGAAGAAGTGGTGATTCCATTGGGAGATGCGTTGATGAGGATTATATTAAAGTTGATGAATCCCAATCAAGTTGTTCTTGGAGCATCTTGATGAGCTCTATTAGCACCTGAACCTCAGTTGAGATTCTTAGCAGTGGAATGGGGACAGGTTATGGTGGCCAAAGTGCACTGAGTACTGAAAGCTGGCCAATCTCATAAGACACTCGACTCAGTTTCTACTAATTGTCTTAGTGATCTCACACAACTAATAATCAAATGAAAGATGGCATTGGGTAGTATAAGCCAGTTAGATATAAAATATGATTACTTAATGATATGAGTGGTCATAAAATGAGAGGGGAAAAATAACCAACCAAGAAGAAAAGAAGAAAAGAAAAGGGGCAATGAAACATGTATTAAATGAGAAAAAGGATGCATGCAAGGATTTGTCGACATGGCAATAAAAATGGTGGAAGGGAAGAAAGGTGACACCTAGGGAAATGGTTATTATTGCACATGGATATTGTTATGAAACCAAAGTCCTCAACGATGGAATCCACAAGGCTCGGTGCTGTGTCACAGGCTACATGTGTCCTGGCTCAATGGAAGTAGAGAGTGGGGGTCTTGTCTGTCTAACAGCAGCTTACAATGACCTAGAGGCCAAGGCAATGACTATAGCTGGTAAATAAGTGGATTCGATTGAGTATCAGTCGTCTAAAGTATCTACCTTTTATACATTACAGGATTGTGCACGGAGCAGGCTGTGTGTGTGACTATTTACTATAACTGGATATGTATAAGAAGCGTTCATGAGAGTGAGAAGACGGAAATGAATGTGGGAATAGATAAGGTGTAAAAGGAACGGAAATTAATAACATGAGGTATGTCACGTGATTAGGTTCTAGACTTTTGTCATGTGACTGATTATGTAAATGTTCTCACGATCATGTGCTGTGGTCATGTGATTTTATAAGTGAAAGGTGAAATGTAAAAAGTTTTGAAAATGTTCATATTATAACAAATATGGCATAAGACTACTACTTACCATGTCAATGGAATGCAAAGAGATTATCAAACTTGTCACCACCAAACAACTTAAATGAACCCAAGGGAACCCTGACAACTTTCATATATTGATAAGTATCATTCATGATTAAATCAAATTGCTTGTTGGTTAGTCTTTGGATTGGTGTGAGGTAGTATTGGGTGGTTGCACCCCAGATACCATTATTGAACTTGTACTGAGTTCCTTTGGGGATGTACAACAACCATACATCCACTGACTCCACTGGTTGGAACTTCACAGTGTTGTTTGTACTGTAACTAATATGAGAACTTAGGAAAGCTATCAAATAACAAGAAATAAGAATGATAGAGTAAAACAAGAAGCAGTTAGTAAAAGAATGACTTACTGCCATGCAAGCCAGTGTGAGTGCACCTTGTGCCTCATACAGCTAGAAGCCATTGGGCAAGCCTTCCACTTCAATATGGCCTTGAATATAATTGTAATAATGAGTAAATATCTGGAGAAGAAATAGGGACCTCCAAAGCTCCAACCATGCCTATTTAATAGGTTGTTAGTGATTGGATGTGAATAAAAAATGACACTGACTTGGATGCACTCTGTTGTCAAGCCCCTTGTTGTTACTGAATAGGAAGCAGTTCTTGGTAAGCATAGCTTCTGCAAAAGCTGCATACTTCTTCACCTCTGCAAACTTGGGGTCACCAGAAAAAAAGGCAGTGATAACCATCATGGTGGCAGCAGCAAATTTGCCTTGCCAGTTATTGAGTGATTGCTTTGACAGTTTTCTGCTATGTCAGATGGCTTTAACTAAATCCGGAAAGACTTATGATCTAGGAAACAGGTCCCTCAATAATGATGGTGTGTGAAATGCTTATATGATGTCCCATATATTTTGCAGCATGAGCTGCAGCTTGTCATCAGGAATGCTCTAGGTATTCTTATAAATACTGGCCAGGTGTGCCAGTATTGAGATAAAAACATACTGCCATATATTATTGTTAGTCACATCAGCTGGAAGGTTAGTGTTGATATATTTGTTGTTAACACCACTGCCCAAGTGCTGCAAAGTTGATATCCAAGCTTATCTAGTGTTACAAGTGAGAAAAAGGATAATTTTTTTTCTCTTCCCTTAACCTTCCCCTCCATCTTTCTTTGGAAGGATATGTTTTTTGATGTGACAGACCACTTTTTCAATCCACCCCAGATCCCCAATAAAGAAGGCTATGCCTTCTAACTCCACCATCAATATCACCATTATGGCAGTGCAAGGTGATGGATACAGGACTCAGGCTATGTTTCATTTCTCATATTTTAATTCACTTTGTATTTCATACTTGAATAATATCTCCTTGGCTGTGTTCTTTTACACACAGCCTCATAGTTCCTAACCATTCTGATCATATCTGAGATACTGGCTCATTCCCATATTTAGTATTTCTTCTAACTGGCCCTGAAGCAATCTCATACTATATATACTTGTCACTTCTTTCATATAACTTTAACCTTGATATACAGTACATAATTCATTGTGTAGATTATTAACCGTCAGGGCTCTGCCTGACTTCCAATCTCACTACTAGATCTGGAAGTTATTACATTACTGTGCTTGTTATTTGCTATTGTAACAAGCACCATCCTTTATACTCTCACTCTTAGTCAGGCCCACCCCTTCTAGAGCACAGTTAGCTCACCGCCTGTCCAAGTAGCATCGTGCCCCCATGTTTGGGACTTTGGCACATCAGCAAGACTACTCAGAGAAGTAGTGGAAAACCTTCCTTTGGCATATCCGAGATATGCCCTTGGGACCACACAATTAGGAAACTAGGAAGGTACTAGAGTAGATCAAGAAGGGTTACACAGTCATGTGTCAATGGGTTATGCAGGTCACATAATATTTAGAGGGCTAGGAAGCAGAAGACAACTATAAAAATTAGTTTGCATGAAAGAAATGACTATAAGCAGATGTACATTATGGTCCATGATGGAGACAACATTGCCTGAGGTTGCTGATTGATGAGGAGGTTCTTCACCTTTATTCAACTCAAAGCTGCTTATAATTTCAATCTTCTGTGCAAAGAAAATATATCAGGCAAGAGTATAGTAGAACACTGTAGAAACTTACCACTGTTGGCTTGTCATGTTGAATGAAGGGAGGTTGTATGGGATCCTCTTCATCAAGGTCATCAATGTATGAGTTTGCTGCATATATAACTGGAGGTGGCCTTCAGCTTGAAGCTACTGCTATATGGGATAGGTGTATGAATATTGAATAGTGTGCATGCTAGAGTCCCCTTGCGATCCCTCAAGTTGTGCTGAGAGCTGCTAGTGCTAGTGGAGGCACTCCAACCACATTGAGAACCTCAGCCATGGCCATGTAAATGCTAAGATATGAGTATGTGAACAGGTTTGGCAGCATGGATTTTGTCAGTTCAGTCCACTATATTTCCAATGCCATCATAGTCTTCTTTGACACTTTGTCAATACAAGTTATCAAGGAAATTCTAGTAGAAAAGTACAGTTTCAGTAAGAAGAGCCATTTTTTTAGAGATAAACACTTATGGGTCATGTGTGGCTGGCTGCTTTCATTTCTGGCCAGTGGTGCTTCTAGGCTTAGCAGCCTCCTTTTGATTGCTGGCATGATTATCTACAAATTCAGCACATATTACATCATATTGCTATCAGCTTGTGTGATTTAAACCAGGATAAGTAATAGACTTACCTAGCCAGTCATCAGGGAGCTGGCTGTCACAGATAAGACTTAGATTCAAGTTGTCCTCAAAAGTAATGGCCTCTTCATCCACATTTCCATCATTTTCTAACCATCCCATTTCTAGGTCAGATAAAAGCCCCCAGTCTGGCTGCCCTTGATATCCTATGTGGCTTCTTCAACTTGTGATGAGGCCCTGTGGACAATACTTGACCTGGCCTGCAGAGGGTGAGTATGAACATGTTCTTCACATTGCACTGACTGATCAACTATATCAGTGAGGTGGTTGATGTCCTGTTTCCATACAGCCTGCTGTACCAACTTCTCTTGCTTAGCTTGCTCATTGTCTGCTCATTTTTGCTCTGAGGTGTATCATTTTTGCATATTTTCCAGCACAATATGATCAGGATACTGGTTAGCATTTTTAGCACAAGTAATAGGGTGGGACAACATTTCAATGGTGACAAGTGAGGACATGGGTTGCACAAGCAAAGAGAGGTGAAAAAATGTATATGTAAACTTGATGGTTGCATGTGTCACATAGTCTATAATAACTCTAATATAGTCATTACTCCATGGTAGCATTGTCTTGTGCCTCTTGTCTTACCCCCACCTGCAATGCCCCATCCTCCACTATTCCAGTGAGCATTTTCTGCCCATTGAATTCCATGTTCCTATGCCAATTGTCACCAATGGTTCAAGTCATCCACAGGCTGAAATACCACCAATCCTTCATATATAACTTTATCTTTGACTTGAACGCCTCTGCACATCCATCTCACTCATCTATTAGCTCCATTCCAATTCCATTGGCCACTCAACTGGCACCTGGTATCCTTTGAGATTATCATGAGAAACTCACAGGTATGACAATGAGTTGCAACTGCCATAAACACTAACTAATCGTATTTTAGGTCAGACATACAATTCAAGTGGCAATGTAATTGATGCTTGCTTACCTGCCCTTTTGAGTTCTGAACAGAGTCCAGATAATTGGGGTCCTTATGGAGACTGTCTCTGATTGAGGCTGTCAAGTTCATCTCTAAGTGAGCTGAGCTCCTCCTCTCCACAGACAACATCAATGACCTGTGTGATCTTTGAAGTCATCCTCTAGATGACAGTTTGATGGAGAATCAACCTCCTTATATTGACCACAAGGAATTCTATGCCACCATTGATGTAACACCACTGGGTGACATATCCTGGAGCAGCTTCAAGTTACAATACAATGGTCAACACCTATCTGAAACTATTCTGTCCTGGATGACAAAAACATATGAATTTTTTTATTGTCCTTCTCACTGTCTCACACAGGATATGTTGTCAACTCCTAAGTTTGATGGTCATATTGACTATAGTTGTCCCTTACTGAGATTTCATGCACACTGACAAGACTTGCCAGTATGAGCACCTCATGTCCAAAGACTGGGCATGGACACAGGTGGTAAGTCAGCCATCCATACATTCTAACTTTGTTCCATATATCTATCAAGTACTTGGCAGGACAGTATATATCAAGATAAGTGCATATATGGGGTGACCTTCATTCCCATTATTTTAGGCAGTGACAAAACAACTGTTATTGTGGGGACTGGCCAGCAAGATTATTGGCCAATATATATATATGGATTGGAAATCTTCACAACAATATCTGGTGGATGCATGAAAGCAAGGTTGAATTGTTGGCATTTATGGCCATTTCAAAAAGCAAGTAGTTTTACTTCTCATCTCACATTACCATTAATTTCACAAATCTGTAGGTAAATATACCAATGATCCTGCATTTCAACTGTTTAAGAAGCAACTGTTCCATGTTGCCATGTTGCAAATACCCACACCCCTTAGACCTGCAATGGTGACACCTGAACTGTTATGGTATTCTGACAATCAATACTGCTGTGTTATTTTTGGAACTGGCCCATATATCACTAACTACCCTGAATAGGTACTTATATGTGGGGTGGTTCAGAACTGGTGTGGAAGGTGAGTTCTAATATTTATAATATAACCTACTATACATGGATGTCTCATACTGACATTCCAATACTTGCTGTCCTGCTCTGATCATGATGCTATGGTACAATTACATTAATCTCATTTCACCCATGACTCTGATTACAATGCTATGATACAATCTGTTATGTGACCTGCGTAACTGTTGACACGTGACTGTGTAATCCTTCTTGATCTACAACTAGCACCTTTCCAATTCCCCAATTGCGTGGTCCGGAGGGTGTCGACTCTGATATGCCAAGGGAAGGCTTTGTCACTACTCTGCAGATGTAGCTCACTGTGCAGAAACCCAAATGTGGGCCAATGCTTCTTGGACAAATGGCGAGCCGACTGTGCTTATAGAGGGCAAGCCCTACTAAGAGCGATGGTACAAAGTACCAAGCTTACTATCACTGCAAATAGTAAGACGAGCGAAGAGATGGCTTCCAGATCTGAGCGAGATCGAAGTGAAGTGGAACTTTGATAAGGTTTGACTTTACATGGTGAATTGTGTATATCAAGGTTGGGAAATTACATGAGAGAAGCATTGCTATTTATAGTGCGAGAGGGCTTCAGGGCAGGTTTAAATATAAGTACTTAATCAGGTGGATCGAGATATGATGTCAGATCTAATCAAGGGAATTGGACTATGAGGCTATATGTGAGAGAACATAGCCAAGGAGAGGCTGTCTATATGAAATACAACAGAATATGAAAATGGAGGAAATAAGACATAGCCTAAATACAGTGTCCACTGCCTTGTGCTGCCTTGATGGTGGTGTTGATGGTCAGAGTCTAGATGGCATTGCCTTCAGCATTGGGGGTCAAAGGGGCATCATGGAAATAGTCCCCCACGTCGTACAAGAGGTCGTCCCACAGAGAGGTGGAGGGAATGTCTGTATGAAGGGAAAAATAGGTATCCCCCTGGTTAATTATAACATTACCCCCTGTGTACGCCTGAAGTTCCATCTCAGGAACTCCTATCTCCATCATTCTCCATGTAGTCGGTGAGATCCCAGCTGGGGTCATAGGCCAGGTCGTCATTGGTGCAATGTTGGAGGCCGTGCCCTCGTTCTCCACAACTGATACAGCGTCGTTCTGGGCAATGATACTGTGGATGTCTGGGGGCTGCCACATGACAGAAGGGCCAACAGTAGTGGGGGCAGTTGCTTTATACGTGCTTGATGGAGCCACATTCGAAACAGCACATTGGCATGCTGGTGGGTTGAGGTGCAGGGTCATGGGAGGAGGAGGAGATGTCCAGGGAATGGGTATTACCATCCACTGTGTCAGCGTTGTTTGGGAGAGTGGTGGACGCGGGTCCCATAAGGGGAATGGAGGAAGGAGGAGGGCTCCTCATTGTAGTACGTCCCAGTGGAGAGGGAGTATGGGTGGAGGTGGTGCGGATGGGCAGGCTGTTGGTGAAAACCATGGTGCGTTGTCTGTGGATGCATCTGATAGGTTCGGAAACAGCTGGGGAAGATATGGGGGTGGATTGTCGTCAGGGAGGGGTGGTGGTCCCATTGACGAGGGTGGTGTTGGAGTCTGTGGACGTCGGTCAAGCTCTTTCTGTAGCGTTTGGATGAGCTCGTTCAGGGCCTCTACTTCCATTGAGATCCTTAGCAGCAGTCGCTGGGGTGTTGTGGTGAGAGTGGGGGTATCCCGGGGTGGATACATCTGAGGAGAGGAAGGCATTTCTTTGTTCCTCGGACATGGTCCCGAGGATGGGTTGGATGGCGCGCTCAAAGTGGTGTCCGGGGAGAAGGGTGACACAGAGGTCAAAGCCTTCAATATAGAGAAGGTCAAGAATATATTTCCGAACTTCGAGGAGGGTGGCGGCGATGTCGGAGAGAGCAGTGACCTATGGGGAGTCTCGGGCGTTTCCTGCAATGAGTTCCCATAGAGGGGAATCTGATGCGCTCCAGGGGGTCCTGGTGACCAGGGATTGAATGTGGGTGTATGCCCAGAATAGGTGTACGAGTTGTATGAGGGAGTTGTCGGAATTGAAAAAGGAGTTACATTCCAAGGCTCCAAGAGCCTTGATGTTTTTGAGAAGGAATGCATAGAGCAGGTGATGGGAGGTAGGGGGGAGTCTGCTTAGTCGGTGTGTGAGGAAGGAAAATGACATCTACCACTGATAGTGATAGGGGCAACCATTGATGTGACAGAAACACTGATGTTCATTGGCATGGACAGGGATATCTAAATCTGGGTAGCGGACTTGTAGGCGAGCTTGAGTAAGGGCAGTCTGGATGCAGGAGATGGTGATTAGAAGTGAAGAGATGTCTTGGGGCATTGGAACTCCGTCAGAGTCAATGCTGTCTTTTATACTCCTGGAGCACTACCTTGGCATTGCCTAAGTTTGACTCTGCTTCCCAAGTCCGCTCAGATGCGGTGTATCCTTTCCAGTGCACAAGGTATCGCCTTTGTCCCGAGGTTCCCCAATGATTGATGATGCTGTCCACTTCATATTCTTCCTCCGTTCCAACTAGTTCTGGTGGTGGGCGTGTGAAGTTAGGTCCATGTTTCATGGTTTCCCAATATGGAGAAAATAGGGATGCATGAAACACGTCATGGATCTTCCATTGGGCCGGCAACTTCAGTCAGTAGGCAACAGAGGACACTACTTGGGTGATTTCGAAGGGACCAGTTCTTTTGGGAGATAGCTTTTTGGAAGGGACCTGTAGTTTTAGGTTTTTGGCTTCCAGCCACACCTTTTCTCCAATTTTCCATGGTTTGAAGCGAGAGAGTGTTCTCTCCTTCATTCTTTGTTGGGCGATCATGTGTGCCGCTTCAGCTTTTTTTCATGCTTCATCAAGAGAGGTCATCCTTTGTTCTAGTGCAGGAAGGAAGGTCTTTCCAAGGGGGGGATAGAATCATGGTTCATATCCTAGCATAAGGCTGAAAGGGGATTTTCCTGTCACCGAATGTGTGGCGGAGTTATGTGCAAACTCAGCCATAGGCAGTAGGTTTAGCCAATGGTGGGGTTGTCCATCACAGAAGATCCATAGGTAGGTCTCCAGTTCTTGGTTGTAGCGTTCTATTTCTCCATCCATTTGAGGATGGTAGGCAGTGGATAGTGCTACGTCATATTGGAGGAGTCTTGCGAGTTCTTGGGCGAATGCAGACGTGAATTGCGGGCCACAATCTAAGATCAGTTTGTCATGCAATCCGAAGCGTTTGAACATATGATCGAAGAAAAGACGGGCTATACCAGCTGTGTCTACCGTTTTTGAGCAAGGAGCAAGAATTACCCCCTTACTAAGCCCATGGTCGACCACGACCACGACAGAATCAAAGCCATTCATGGGGGGAAGGTCGGTGATGAGATCCATGGAAAGGTTCTGGAATGGATATGTGCCCTGGAAGGCAAGGGGGTTTACTAGGGGGACTGTTGGGTGCGTTTGGACTTTGTTGGCTTGGCATATAGCACAGCTGGCGACAAATTTGCAGATGAAGGTAGATAATCCAGGCCACCAGTAGTATTTTGAGAGGAGGGCGACGATGTGTAGGTGGCCACCATGTCCTCCTTCAGCAGAGTTGTGGGCGGCAAGCACGATGGCTTGCCGAGCTGGTCTGGGAATATACAGTCATCCCTTGAAATATAAAAGCCATCATCGAAGGTCCAGTTGGTTGTATTAGAATGGGCAAAGAGTGGTTGGTCCTTTTCAATACTCTGGAGAGCGGAGAGGACTAGAGGGTCTGCTACAGATGAGTCTCCAATTTTCTTTGCCAGCGCCATGTTGATGTGGGGTACTTGATGGTCAAAGGCAGTGGTTGGTAGGATTTGCACATCTTCATTGTCTTTGGAGGTGTCGATCTTATCTTTTCGAGATAGAGCGTTGGCAGGCATCATTTTGCTTCCAGGTAGTGCATGATATGTGATGTCGAAGTCCTGTAGGAACAGGAGCCATCTGGCCTGTCATCGTGACAGCTTTCAAGGTTCTTTGAAGTAGGTGAGGTTTTTGTGATCCATTAGTACAGTCATGGGATGGGGCAACCCGAGGAGATATTGTCACCATTCCTCCAATCCTCTTATGACAGCCAATAGTTCCCTATCATATATGTCAT
Source organism: Boletus eberwhitei (assembly GCA_038090915.1). Taxonomy (NCBI): domain Eukaryota; kingdom Fungi; phylum Basidiomycota; class Agaricomycetes; order Boletales; family Boletaceae; genus Boletus; species Boletus eberwhitei. The sequence goes on from JBBPNO010000389.1 coordinate 23,585, forward strand.
AGTTTCTCTCTGCTGGAGCGAAAGTTTGTGAGAGATAGCCACAGGGTTGCATATCTCTGTTATCGTTGGTCTGCATGAGTACAGCTCCAGAGGCGGTTAAGGAAGTGTTGGTCATAAGTGTGAATGGTTTGTTGGTATCGGGGGAGGCCAGGACAGGTTTTTGTGTGAAGGCATTCTGCAGGCTTCAGAAGGCTTTTTCTTGTGGTTCATCCCAGTGCCATGCAGTCTTCTGCTTGGTGAGGTCAAGCAGAGGTCATGCAATGTTCGAGAAGGAGGGGATGAATTTTCGGTAGAAGTTGCAAAAGCCTAGGAAGGACCATACATCCTTTAGGTTTCCCAGATGGTGCCATTCCTAAATGGCCTTCAGTTTTACTGGATCCATCTGGACTCCATTCTTTCCAACAATCATTCCTAAGTACTTGACTTCTTCAGCAGAGAAGGTACACTTCTCGAGTTTGAGGTACATTTCATGCTGGCGGAAGCATTCTAGGATCTTCTAGGTCCTTTCATTGTGGATTGCTTGATCCAAAGAGTGGATCAGCAGATCGTCCATATAAATTACCAACCATCCTTCTGCGATGTAATCTCCAAAGAGATCGTCCATGAATGCTTGGAAGGTTGCTGGCGAGTTGCACATTCCGAAGAACATTATGTTTGGTTTGTAGAGTCCAAATAGGGTGAGGAATGTCGCTTTTCATCGGTCTTCTGGTTTTATGAGCACGTTGTTATACCCCCATCTGACATTGAATTTGGTAAAGATGGAGGATCCCTTCAGTTTATCGACGAGGTCGGAGATGAGGAGAAGAGGGTATGTGTTTTTGATCGTATGCTCATTTAGATACCGATAGTCTTGGCAGGGTCTCAACTTCCCGTCCTTTTTCTGGACAAAAAAGAAGGGGGCTGCTTAGGGAGATTTTGATGGAGATATCTTTCCAGTTTTGAGATATTTGTCAATGAATTCTCTGCAGGCTTTTTGTTCTTTGGGGTTCAATGGATAGGCTTGGGCTTGCTTAGGCATAAATGTGTCCTTCAGGTCAATGGCATGGTCATATGGCCTTGATGGTGGTAATTTCATCGTGGTCTTCTCAGCGAAGACATCCTCGTATTCTTTGAAGGCCGGAGGTAGGGCCACTTCTTTCTTCTGTGCTTGTTGGGCGATTGCCATTGATAGAGTTGCTCTTCTGACGACAAACTCTGGCACATTCCCGTGCGTGTTGAGAAACTTTGCCCGTTGTTCGGGCATCCAGTGATGGAAGCTTTCATAGAGTCCGTCTCATACGTACTCAGCTTCATCGTATTCCAGATACCTCAGTAGGTATCACTGTTCCAAGGTTCCTGGGAGGTCCCCATATGTGAACCTGTATGATGACGGCGTAATCATTACCCGTCCGTCTTTCCAATCTATATCAGGGTTGACTGCCCTAAGTCATGGAAGTCCCAAAATGACTTCGTCTTTGCCGCAGTTGAGGATGAAGAGGTCCCGCCGCTCTCACACTCCTCTATAGTCCAACACAATGTTGGTCTTCTGTTTGATGGTCCCTGATTGGTTCTGGGTTCCATCTATGTTCCAGGCTCATATCGGTTGATTGAGCTTATACACTGGTAGTCCCATATCTTGTACTGCTTTTCTTGATATAAAGCATCTGGTTGCCCCACTGTCGATGAGGGCATTTGTCTCAACGATTTTGCCATCCTGCTTCCAGATCAAAAGAGGAATGCAAATAGAATTACTCTTCGATCCAGAAATAAATACAGGGGCTATCGTGAAGGAGGGAAGCAATGTTGGTCCACTCCCTCCCTTTAAAAATGCATCTTTGGGGGCCTAAATAGATTAATGGGTGTTGCGGGATTCTGGTTTAATGAGAGGACATTCACAGACTCCTCCCATTATTCTGCGACTTCTTTGTGTATCTCCTCTAGTAGGAGCCCTTGCTCATCAAGCCCTGTGTTGAAGGCCACTGTCGATCTTTCAGGAATTGGTTGATGTCTAGGATGCTAGGCTATATGATTAATCCTTCAACTATTCCTCCGGCCCCCAATCTGACTATAAGCTGGTGATAGACAACTTATCTACCAGATCAAACAGAAGACTTATCTTGTGAGTGAGTTTTATAGTGTAGTCAATTGGCTCACCGGTTGTTCTTCCTTTCCCAAATGGTTAGATTCTAAGAAAAGGGTTTGGCTTGTTCCTAGCTATTTAGAGTTTATTTATTTCTCTTTAGTGGAGATAGGTTTTGTCTACTATTTTAGTAGAGTAGGTTTCTTGGATGTCTAGGCTCCTTAAGCTAGACTTGGAGTTAGCGTAT
>JBBPNO010000390.1:0-25795 GCA_038090915.1 Boletus eberwhitei
TATTATCAGTAAAAACAGGGTTAACTGTCCAGTGCTAGACAATAGTGGACAGTAGCATAGTGCTCATAGTGAGGGTTCAACTGGATAGTGGTTTGATAGTACTATGATAGTGTCTCATAGTCTGTTCATAGTATGGCCATAGTCTGTCATAGTATTCTCATAGTATCTTACATATAGTACTCTCATAGTACTTTCACAATGTATTTATGATTGATAGTGGTTTTATAGTATGTTATAGTACCTTCATAGTATGCCATAGTACTTCCATAGTGGTCATAGTGATGCCATAGTATGCATAGTGCTTTCATAGTGGCTTAGCAATCTTAATCATTAGCCAATTCTAATTCTAATCCAATTTCAAGCCAATTCTAAATTCAAGTGCAGTCAAATGTTAATTCTATTAATCCTAATCCTAATCCTAATCCTAATCCTAATCTTAGTCCTGATCCTAACCCTAATTCAAATTAGCAACATGTCAAGTCAAAATATTGACTTACAAGGTGTTGACTTAATGTGATGAATAAAGAAGGATAAAATTGAGAAGCAATAGGATGTGGGAAAGTTTCTGAAGTCTGGCTGGTTTATATAAGATTGGGTGGCCAAACATTGGCAAACAAAGTCCGCTTTTTTGACACTGAGTGGGGAAAATGGACTTGAATATTTTGCACAACAGTTTGACTACACTCTTTTTCTACACTTTTTGTACAACATTTGACTACACACTTGACTACACTTTGGGTACACTTTGGGTACACTTTGGGTACACTTTGGCTACACTTTGTGACTACACTTTTTCTACACTTTCTGGCTACACTTTGACTATACTTTGAATACACATTGTGACTATACTTTAACTATACTTTCTGTACATTTTGTGACTACATTTTGACTACACTTTTTGTACACTTTCTAACTATACTTTAGGATTAGGATTAGGATTAGGATTAGCTTGAGATTACAGTACTATTACCACTATGACTACTATGAATATACTATGAATGCTATGGAACACTATAATATTATGATACTATGATACCATAATACTATGGACACTATGAATACACTTTCAATACTACAACACTATAAACACTATGAACACTATGAGTTATCTATGAAACCACTATGACTATTATAAAACTACTATGGCACTATGACCACTATGGTGAAATCCTGTATTTACTGGTGATACTTGTATCATTGGAGTTTTTCATGTCAATGTGCAGTACTGTAGTCCAGAGATATACGATCAAACACTCCAACATGTTGATGTTCTGTGAGTTTGATGGTTTGCATGTAATATGAACTTGAAGTCTAGTTGGGCTGTGTGGCACCTCCCATGTATTGGCTTCTATCCACAAGGCAAGCTCATCTTACTATTTGCAGTAATAGTAAGCTCAGTATTTTGTATCATCGCTCTTAGCAGGGCTTGCCCTCTATAAGCATGGTCAGCTCGCCATTTGTCCAAGCAGCATCAGCCCAGGTCGGGTTTCCACACAGTGAGCTACATCTGTAGAGTAGCAACAAAGCCTTCCCTTGGCATATTAGAGTCAACGCTCTCTGGACCACATAACTGGGAAACTGGGAAGGTGCCGGAGTAGATCAAGAAGGATTACACGGTCACATGTCAACCATTACGCAGGTAGCATAACAACTGCAAGACCCTTGATAAGCAACCCTTTATTCTCAAATACAATCACAATCTATTTGGAGAGAAGAGTGCAGAAACCAGCAAAGATGTTTCAATGGATAACTCTAGCAGTGCCAAGAAAGAAAGTGATGAGAAGAGCGACAAAAATGGGTCTGAAATAGAAGGCATTAATGTCAAAGATGGCAAACAGCTGGTTGACAATGAACTTGGTAATGAAATGGATGAATTTGGATATAGTGGATTGGATCAAGTGCTTGATGACAACAAAGGCTCAGACAATGAAAATGCACTGGATTTGGAAAATGAGGAAGATTTCAAGGAGGCCACACTCTGAGTGTAGTATCCTGCTCTCCACACATTTGTATCATAGTATGCTGCCACCTGTCATTTCTGCACAACCATATATAATCGAAGGAGCAATGATTAATGCGACTTTCATACCAACACTTGCTAGGCCAAGCTAGGTCTAGTACAGAGTGTGGTCAACTCTCACATGGCTCTACTAGATCCAAGACAGCCTTGCAAGCCCTAGCTAGGACCACTGGATTCTCCCAAAGTCTGCTAGGTGGAGCTAGGTTTGGACATGTTTGCTGATATATGTGATAGCCCAGAATAATAACACCTCCATCAACACTAGACCAACCAGTTACTTCAGTGGAGTCTAGCCACTCCCAGTGGTGTCTGGATCCTCTGACTGGTGTAACAAGACTCAGGCTGTGAGCTTGTTTGATCCATTGTATTCTACTGGTATAGTTTATGTATAGTAGTAGTAGTACCAGTCAATGAAATATCAGGTGTATTCTAAATCATGCAAATCTGGTATAAATTTATTTCCAGACTGACACAGTGGCATCATTATTTGCATTGTCATTAATGGGATAGATAATGGACTTGCAAAATATTATTTCACCATCTGGCCCTTGAAGAACAGCTCAATAATTAAGTGGCATGCACAATCTTTTCTATCATAGTTGATTTTCCTATTGCGGAAGTGGCACAAATATCTAAGTGGAGCAAATACATGTCAATTAGAGAAGGGAGGAAGCTATATAATCCTATATAAAGACTTTATCTTTGTATTAGCAGATGATGAGGAATATTGACTTGTATCCCAAATATTTTTTGATTATAAACCCTTATAGCTTGCCTGTTTTTTCCCTGATAGAGCTGGGTGTCAAGAAAACACCCTACTAGATAGTTGCATGGGGTTACAGTAATACTTGTTAACTTTGTGTCAACACTTGTCGAAGGTCACACAACTGTATGTCAATGTAGAGGAGTCAGTTATTCACTGTGAAAAGTAAAAACACTATCATAGACTATCCTAGACACTAATGTGTAGAGAATTATTAACCGTGTCGCTGATATCTAGGACATGTCTTTTTAATGTCAGTCACTAGTCACTAATCTTTATTTTCCCCCTTCAGGTGACGATAATTCTTAGTGTCAGACTGACAGAGGATCATAGTTATCAATGTCTAAGTCAGTACTAGCAGCTAGTAGACTGACTATTCAAATCTAACAAGTGAAAACCTCTGTGACCTAATCTATGAAAGACAAAGCCATTCTATTCATTAGTCTCACTGACTCCACCCTCATTGTCTGAGACCATATTCATGGCCAGAGATCTTTCCATCACAAAGTTCCCAGCAACTATTATCAGCTGACAATCTATAATCTCCTATCGTTTCCTTACATGAACCAAACCAACAACTGCATTCAAGCTTCATATATCCATGAAAATGTCTGTTTTTTTCAATCCCAGGAATATGTTCCCAAGTGATGCATCCACTCCAGTAGTCTCCCATGACATGATCAATGCAAGGACATGGGTTTTACCATCGAGTGCTTTGAGAGAATGATTTTTGGATAGAGTAAGAACAAAAATCTTCTTGAGCTTTCCATATCCAAGACAATGAATGACAGTATTGTACCAGCCTTTAATCTTGACTTTATACTAGTCACAAATCAATCAGGGATCTTATATATAATAGGGGTCTGGGGACATACCTTGATATAGCAATTCCTTCTTGCCAGAGTTCCTGCTTTGTGAGCGACAGTGCTTGTCTGAAAAGAATCACCACCACCTCATATCCTCTCTTTTCAGCAAAGAGAAAAAGGATAGGGAGATGCTTCTTCACCTCAACATCTTGCTGTCCTATAACATCGGCCATGTAATGAGCGATTCTTGACTAAAGTAAAGGATCATGAATGACATCCTTGTTAAATGGTGGACAGAGAACATGGTCATCATCTGTGGTCTCTTTTGAGTAAATGCTGGTACTTTATTGATAATGATAATATGAATACTCACATCCTTCAAAGATTTGTTTGTATCCAATGGGACTATCATCTTTTCTATCATCCTACCAAGCTAGCTCTTTAGAAATATCTATCATACTGGACAGCAAGTTGTTTGAGGATGACTGAGTTAAGTAGGTTCTGGTTCAAATTACTTCATGCATGCATTCAAGAATGCATAGAGCACTGAAGTGTTCCACAGCAGCACTCCATAAAGAATGTCCACATAGTCCAAACTGGTCTGCAATAATAGATCTCCTTGGCAATGTGCAGTAGTCCATGAATAGTGAGTGTGCAAGCTGGTAGCCATTCAACTCAATACTGGTAATAATATCTAATATTGACCAGTCATTAGTATAAATATTGTGGCAACAAGTGGATACATACTTTTCATATTTTTCAACCCATTTGTGGAGGTGTTCCTCAATATCATTGATGTCTTCTGCTGTAATACAGAACTGTGAAGTTACCTTTATAATATTACCCAGTCCCTGCATGTGTTTGTAGTACTTCTTTTTTGGAAAGCAATTCTTGAGGAGGAAGGGTACCAGGTAAACAAATCAGAAACATCATGATTCAGTGATAAAGAGAAAGCAATTTGTAGTGATGTTGCCAAGGACATGTATGAATGTGGCAGGGATATCTTGGGCTGCAGCAGTGGTCTCATCTCCAATAATTTTTCAAATGTGTGGTGCAATCCTGAATTCACCATCACCAATATCAAGGCCCTTAAACTGGCCAGTCCAAAGGTCTACTAGGTTAGGAATTATGTTTTTGAGCAAGAGATGGAACCATTTCCATAGAATGCATTGTGTGTAATCAAGGGATCCAACCCATTGCAATCCTGGTAGATCTTGAATGCCTGTCTCCTTCACTATTCTCTCCTTTGCTGCCTTCAATGGGGCATCACAAATCTGCTCAAATGTATTGATGAAGTCCAAGTGTGTTTGAACTGGTAGTTCATCAGCTTTCCAAGTGAGGGCTTCTTTGCTAGATTGTCCCCTAGGTGGACAGAGTGGGATATAATGGGTTTTTCCTAAATCATGTACTGCTTTGATTTTGCATAACCAACATGAAAATATCAAATTGTGACCTTTGATGCTCATGAACTTCTGAATTGCAATGATATCACCCAGTTTGAAAAGCATGTATGCATGTACATAAGTTGAAGAGAGTTGCCTGGGAAGCATTAAATGTAGGGATGCCTAATGTGAGTTTGGCAAGTTCATTGTCAAGGGGTGATAGAAAGAAAGCAAGGTCCTTTGGCCAACGTGGTCTAGGAATGATTTCAATACAGATAATGTGTTTTTGGTGCATGCAAAGATGGGGAGGGATGTTGTAGTTCATCAACAGAATCAGTGTAGCAAAAGGGCCTCCTCTTTGCTTGTAGAGCAGGTAGCTGTCAGTGCTGAGGACTAGAATGATATCACAGGAATCATTGAAATAGTTATGAGGTAACTCTTCACCATCTACTATGACATGTTCTCCAACAAGCTTCTGATAGTGCACAGCATTGAAAACGTCAGAAATTTGATCAGTACTTGACTTGAACTTGGACTAATACTTTATCAGCCAAATCATCCTTTTAATGCTTTGGAAAAAACCTTATAGACATGGAATGCGAGAAAAGTAGTAGAATTGTTAATGAGGTTTTTCATTAGGTTTGACTCATGCCTCATTGCAAAATAAATAGAGAGGAAGATCCCTGTACTCTGCTGCATAAAGGATGCAAGAATTGATGCAGCCGTCATATATTACAGGTGTAATGCATGTGAGTTTGGCTGCTCAATAGTAGACCACATATTTCGAGGGTAGGTCCATCTTGTTGTTATAATATGAACATTTTCAAACTTTTTACGCCTTATTATTTCACTTATAAAAATCACATGACCACAACACATGATCGTGAGAACAGTTATGTAATCAATCACATGACAAAGTCTAGAATCTAATCATGTGATCAACCTCATGTTATTAATCTCCACTCCTTTCACACCTTATCTATTTCTCACATTCATTTCCATCTTTTTACTCTCACAAACACTTCTCATATATACACATCTATAGTAATCAGTCACACGCACAGCTTGGTCTGTGCTCATTCCTGTAACATATAAAAACTAGACACTTTGACGACTGGTACTCCAGTCGAATCCACTTTGTTCCCCTACTATAGTTATTGCCTTGGCCCTTGGTTGTTGTAGGCTGCAGTTGAACAGATGAGACCCCCACCCTCATTATCAACTTTGAGCCAGGATTTGTGTAACCTGTGAGATAGCCCCGAGCTTTGTGGAGATCATCATTGAGGATGATTGGTTTCATAACACTTGGATTCGACTGTCATACACAACGCTTGGACCCCAGAGCTAAGGGGATTTTCCAGTCTTCACCACTTGATGGTGACGAGTAAAGCACTCACCAAAACGCTTGTCTATACACTCATCCAGCATACTAAAATAAGGATAACGTTGCTCTTGGGCATAGTGTACTAGCCCCCATCATCTGCTGAGGTCTAGCAGTTCGTACATTGGTTCTACGCTAGTGAACCCAGGTTCGTGTGATCACCTGTGACATCACACAAAGTACGATAGTGGGAGTCATCATGGTTCTTTCCCATGTGTACACCCCAATGTTTCACAGAAAAGGAATCATGAGTTTTTGTCCCAGGTCACTGTGGTCACCAGGACAGATCTGAGCCCTCTGTGGTCAGCAGGATCAAGATTGTAGGAGTCCCAGAGTATGGTTGGAAGATACTGTACAGTAAGACTCTGAAAGAAGAAAAGCCTGGTATATGCCAGCAAGAAAGAAATATCAAGTTCGTGTCAATAGAGTTCGAACTTATCATTACCCCTTCACATTCACCATCTGTGGCATCCATTATTTCCGCTGCTACCTTCGCCCATACTTCATTCTAAAATCCGTAGTAAAATATGTCGGTGAATCTGGACGACCTCATCGCCAAACTCGCCGATTTAACCATCGAAAAGGACAAAAATAGTATTACAAAGAAAATCACCGATCCCAGTAGCTGGAAAGGTGATAGAGCAAACTTCCGTGCATGGTGGATCAAGCTACGCCTCTGGGTTGATGTGCAGACCTGGAAAACAGATAAACTTTGAGTGGTTGCAGTTCTCTCCCATCTCGAAGACAAGGCCAAGGGTTTCGCCCAGATAACTCTCAAAAAATATTATGATGAAGAAACAGAGGACCTCATGGACGAAAACAGCATTCATATGGGAAGAAAAGGAGACTCAGCATGGCCGTCCTGGCTAGCTCTCCAACTGGAGATTAAAAGCTATTTTAGAATCGATGTGCTGGCACACAAGTCCTTAAGGAAGCTGGAAGGGTTAAAACAGAACAGGCACCCTATAGACCTGTTCATTCAGAAGTTTGAACTTCTGAAAAAGGAAGCAAATATCGAGGACTACCACGCAGTAATGCTCCTCAAGAAGGTCATAGACTTTCGAGTTTATGAAAAAGCGATTATGAATCCCTGCGTTGATCTTGACAATTACCGGGAAATAAAAAGAGAATACCAGAGAGTCGGACAGCTCTTCAAACAGATGATGGTAGAACGAGGCCCGCCATCTAGAAGCTTCCCACCAAGGCCAAGCCCTCGTTACCCCCCTCCTCCTGGGCCTCCATGCCCACAATTTACTGCATACGGCACACAGCCTAGCCATGGCACATCCATGGAGATTGGTACACAACAAGCATCCAATCTCCCGCAATCTTCAAACCCACATCCTGACAACAGGATATGTTATCTCTGCGGGCTACCCCGCCATATTAAATCAGACTGCCCAAAGAATCCTTATTGCCACACAATGCGCCCAGCCCAGCAATGCCAGTTTGTCTGGGATTACAACTCTGGCACCTATGTGCCAACGGCAGAACATGAGTATGCCACTTATCCTCAGGTGCAGGTCACCCAACATTACTCAGAGCATGCGCTCCCTAATCCCCTGGTAGCTGTGCCGGCTCCACAAGCAGTACAAAGAGCTTTCGTCTCAGAAGAAGCGGAGGCTTTCTATAGGGACAAGTTTGAGGCCGAGGCCAGGCACAGGGCCACCGAGGCTTTAAAAGGACAGAGTGCTTGAACAACAAGGGTGTTCAGGTACAAGAACAATATGTAAATTGTATGGACTATGATTTTCCTATCTCAGACTTTTCTTCTGTATTATGTAATTTGTGTCCAAACTTTGTTAGGGCGTCTCAATTGAGCACAGTGTCAGAGTATAATGAAAACATGCTTAATTCCCTAATAAAACAACAAAAAATTTCTTCTATTTATAAACCCCTCGAGGTCACTATGCATCATGCAACAACGTTGTCATTCAGTGGAGAGTTTTCACTTGAGACCATCATATGTTGCCAGCAGAACGGCCAGTGGCTCTGCTACAAGTTCAAATCTCTCTTGGACTCAGGAGCATCCCACACCTTTATTGATTCGGATTACATACAATGTCACGGAATTCCTTATTTTAAACTGCAAAACCCAATAATGGTATATAACGTGGATGACTCTAAAGGAGCTATTGGACAAGTCCAACATGTGGTAACCTTAATTGTGGAAGTAGCAGGACATTACAAAACTTTGGACGCATATATTTCTAAACTGGAAACCCATCGGATGATTATAGGATATGATTGGCTTTACCATCATAATCCTAACATCGATTGGATGAACCAGACTATAGATTTTCCTCACTGCACTCAGTATTGCAAAATTATGGGACTCGGACCTATTATGAACTTACGTACTATAGAAGAAGGACTAAAGGAGAAAATATCCGAAACTTACCACAAATTTCTAGATGTCTTCTCCGAACAAGAATTCACTAGAATGCTGTTGAGGAAACCATGGGATCATGCAGTTGATCTCAAAGAAGACTTCGTACCCAAGAAAGGATGGGTCATCCCCCTCTCAGACACCGAAATGGAGGAAGTTCGCACATTTGTGGACAAAGAACTTAAAAAAGGGTATATTAAACCTTCTAAATCTCCACAGATGTCACCTGTTTTCTTTATTCCTAAAAAAGATGGCAAGAAAAGAATGGTCATTGACTACCATTATTTAAACGAGGGTACTATCAAGAATTCCTATCCTCTACCCCTGATCCCACAGTTGATCGATCGGCTGAAAAATGCTAATAGATTCACGACCCTTAACTTATGTCGGGGTTATAATAATGTGCGGATAAAGGAAGGAGACAAATGGAAAGGTGCCTTTGTCACACCCATCGGGGCATACGAGCCCACTGTAATGTATTTTGGAATGACCAACTCACCCCCCACATTCCAACAGATGATGAATGACATATTTAATGACATGTATGTGGTCATAATTATTTACATTGATGACTGTATGATATTTACATCAGGAAAAATGAACAAAGAGCACGAAGAGGTAGTAAAAAAGGTCCTTTGCCACTTATGCGAGAATGACCTTTACGTAAAACCTGAAAAGTGTTTCTTCTCGAAGGATAAAGTAGATTTCCTCAGTATGGTAGTATCTAAAGAGGGGATCGAGATGCAAAGAGGAAAAGTGGCAGGCATTATGGATTGGCCAGTACCAACATGCCTCAAACAACTCCAATGCTTCCTCAGTCTCTGTAATTATTACAGGCGATTCATAGAAGGCTTCGCTAATATTGCACGCCCCCTGAACGATCTTACCAAGAAGGACGCACCATTTACGTGGGGATCCAATCAACAATTAGCGTTTGATATGCTCAAAAAGAAGTTCATGACAGCACCATTACTCGCATACCCAAATGGGGAACAAGATGTATGCATAGAAACAAATGCCTCGGATATAGCAATGGGAGCTGTGCTCTCTACTTTATGCAATGATGGTAACTAGAGGCCCGTGGCTTTCATCTCACACTCTTTTGATAGCGCAGAGCGCAATTACCCTATTTACGATAAGGAACTATTAGCCATTATTTGGGCACTCGAAGAATGGCAACATTATCTAATTGGTCGCGAAAGGTTTGAAATCTGGACTGACCATAAAAATCTAGAGTATTGGAAGAAACCACAAACACTCAGCGGTCGACAAGTGTGCTGGCACACACTCCTTCAAGAATTTAATTATCTTTTTGTTTATAAACCAGGATCAACCAATGGTCATGCAGACACTTTATCACGTCGACCGGATCACAGAGACACAGTCCTGGATCATAATACAAACATGATGGTTCTTCCTCCTTTAGTTTTTATTAATTCTGTCGCTTTATCTTCAGATTTCATGACAGAATTAGAATCCATTTCTAAATCTATGAACATTGACGCTATCGATGATTTTTCTTTCGATTATACTATGAACATTTTCAAAAATTCAAAAAACAAAGTTTTTGTGCCAGACAGTCTACATACATGTCTCATAACTTTATGTCACAATTCACCTATAGCAGGACATGGCAGTCATTCCAAAACAATCCATACCCTCACTCGTTACTTCTTGTGGCCTGGAGTTACAAAGGACATAAAAACTTATATAGACAGCTGCCAAGTGTGCGCCCTCATGAAGGGTAAGCAAAAGGCACTGGCAGGTAAAATAATACCTCTTCCCGTGGCACAGTATCCATGGGAAGATCTATCCATAGATTTCATCACAGGTTTACCCAAATCTCATTCTTTTATGGCTATCTGCGTAATCGTAGATCAATTTTCAAAAGAAGTCATTTTTATTCCCACTTACAATACATGTTCTTCTTCGGACTTAGCCAAAATATTCAGAGACAATGTTTGGTGTATCCACGGACTTCCCTCTACTATAGTTTCCAATAGAGGACCACAATTCGTTTCAGCGTTTACCAAAGAGCTTTACAAGCTACTGGGTATTACGCAAAAAATATCTACAGCCTACCATCCACAAACAGATGGACAAACAGAACATGTTAATCGAGATTTAGAACAATATTTCCATGCATACTATGGAAAAAGGCAAAATGAATGGTTCAACTGGCTCAAAATGGCTCAATTCTCCCATAATAATACCATCACCACAACCACCAGAGAAATCTCTTTTAACATCACTAGAAACTATGCTCCACGCATGGGTTTAGAAGGGAAATTATCTGGCTTCACAAGAGAAACGAGTCGAGCTCACAAGGAAATAGAGGAAACGTTGAAAGAGACAAGAGAAAAGATGATTAGATCATCAGAAAAGAAGCAGTCAGACACCCCTATATATTCTATCAGTCAGCAGGTCTGGCTTTCTACCGACAAACTCAATCTCCCCTATACAGCAAAGAAACTTACCCAAAAATGGATTGGACCCTATCATATCACTCATGTCCTTCCTAACGCCGTAACTCTAAACCTTCCAAAAACCGTTTGCATTCACCCTACAGTTAACATATCTCGCATCAAACCTTACAAGAACACACTCCCAGGACAACCTGTGGTTCATCCAGACGCAATAGAGATTGATCAGGAAGGCGAAGAACAATTTAAGATCAAGTATGTCGCAGCTTCTAGGATGAAGAATCGGAAATTAGAGTACCTAATACACTAGGCTGGATATGACGAAACCGATTGTACTTGGGAATCTGCAGATATTATTAACACCACTCCAGAAGCAGTCGCAGAATTCCACAAAAAGAATCCCTCTGCGCCGAGAAAACTCCGTGGTCTCACCACATCCACACTCCAATCCTTATTCTCTCCCTTCGAAAACTACACTACCACTGAACCAACAACGACTCGCCTGGAATTCGAGTCTTAAACAGGGAATAGTGTTATAATATGAACATTTTCAAACTTTTTACACCTTATTATTTCACTTATAAAAATTACATGACCACAACATGTGATCGTGAGAATAGTTATGTAATCAATCACATGACAAAGTCTAGAACCTAATCATGTGATCAATCTCATGTTATTAATCTCCGCTCCTTTTACACCTTATCTATTTCTCACATTCATTTCCATCTTTTTACTCTTACAAACACTTCTCATATATACACATCTATAGTAATCAGTCACACGCATAGCTTGGTCTGTGCTCATTCCTGTAACATATAAAAACTAGACACTTTGACGACTGGTACCCCAGTTGAATCCACTTTGTTCCCCTGCTATAGTCATTGCCTCAGCCCTTGGTTGTTGTAGGCTGCAGTTGAACAGACGAGACCCCCACCCTCATTATCAACTTTGAGCCAGGATTTGTGTAACCTGCAAGATAGCCCCGAGCCTTGTGGAGATCATCAGTGAGGACAATTGGTTTCATAACACTTGTGGTGAAACACGAATTTCACCTGCTTGAATGCTGACTGGGTAATCTTGCCTCTGATGAGAAGATTAAATGCATGAATACTATTGTGGTTTTTGTCAATGAGAAGGGCATGCCCTAGATAGATAATGAGTACCTCATTTGAAAAAAATAGAGCATGAGACCTATGAGAGTCGAACATATTCTCTTTGCACACATGCTTGCATGTGTTACACCTCTGCATAACTGTTGACACATGACCATGTAATTCTTCTTGATCTACTCCGGTACCTTCCTAATTCCCCAATTATGTGGTCCAAAGGGCGTCAGCTCTGGTATGCCCAAGGAAGGCTTTGTTGCTACTCTGTGTATGTAGCTCACTGTGTGGAAACCCAAAATGTGGGCCAATATTTCCTGGGCAAATGGCAAATCAACTGTGCTCTAGAGGGGGCAAGCCCAACTAAAAGTGATGGTACAAAGTACTGCACTTGCTATTACTGCAAATAGCAAGAGTAATGAAGCAATGGCTTCCAGATCTGAACAGGATCAAAGCAAGACGGAACTTTGATAGGAGGTTGATTTTACACAGTGAATAGTGAATATCAAGGTTGGGATTTACATGAAAGAAGCATTGCTATATATAGTGTGAGAGGGCTTCAGGGCAGGTTGGATATAAATACTAATCAGAAAAGGCAAGATGAGATCTCAGATTGGATTGGTGAGAATTGGACTACAAGGCTATATATAAGAGAACATAGCTGAGGAGCAGCTGTCCATATGAAATATAGTAAATATGAAATAGAGGGAAATGAAACATAGCAGAAGGGCAGTGTCCATTGCCTTGCACAGCCCTCATGGCAATGTTGATGGTCAGAGTTCAGAAGGCATTGCCTTCCTCATCAGGGGTCAATGGGGCATCATGAAAGTAATCCCTTGCATTGTATAGTAAGTCATCCTATAGTGAAATAAAGGGAATATTAATTTGAAGGAAAAAATTGATACTCCCTTGATCAACCATAACAACATGCATCTTCCAACTCATTAATAAAAAGTTCATCATTTACCAATTCATCTTCAAACTTGTCCTCCACTCTCCAATTGCATCCATCTGCCTGATCTTTAATGAAAGGTTCCTCTTCATCACTAGAAGACTTTGGCAACTCAGATGACAATTTGCTTGAACAACTAATCTGGTCTGAGTCTGATTGATCACCATTGGATTGAAGGCAAGCATTCGATACAATGGTAAATATGAATAGAAAAAAAAATTAGAGAATATATTGTATATACCTGAGTGATCCTCATAATTTGACTTTCCAGACTCAACATTCTCAGATGCACAAATCTTGCTGGAACATCCTTGACAAGCTAGTGCTTGGTAATGTTGACAATGTTGTTGAAGGCTTAGTATTTTTCCACAGATTTGACAGCACCAACAATGCTTGTAATAGTCTCTGATGGATTTTGACACCCTCTGCTGATGATATGAGTGGAAGGGCATCTGACTTTGGGGCAGCGCTTTAAGGGGCATGGTGGACACCATAGCACAGTTGACCATTACTTGGTCAAAATTTCAGAGAACTCAGATTACATGACATAGCTTATGTCATCATAGCTGCAATCAACATGTTGCATCTTTGTATTGATATCTCTTCTACACCCATTATTATGCCCCCATTCCAGAAATCCAGACCTCCTCCAAAAAAGGGCAAAAAAATGTCAGTGTTGGGAAAGTTGATGGAAGAATTGCAAGCACAAATTAATCCCATGGAACGTAAGTAAACTTTTAGATGGCTGTCTAACTGATATACCTTGTATGTCAAGGAAGCAAAGTCGCAAAGGTCAAAAAGCCAAAAAGTGTTGCTGTCATCAAGCAAAAAAATATGATCTCTAGACCAAAGGGTCAATCAGGGCACAGTAGTGGGAAGGGATACAAAATCATTGATGAAATGGGTTTTTCTGAGAAGCACGAAGAGTACAATTACATCATGATTCTTTTCCCCATTTATGGTTATCTTTTACTAACAATACAAGAGCCCAGTTCGAAAACTTGCAATTAAGCATCTTGATACAACTTGTATAATCACACAGCAGACCAACAACTTACTCGTCAAAAAAGTTATTCGCTAGGTATCTTTTCACTCATTTATCACACAAGTATACACTGAAACTTGTTTTCTAGGTGCAATTCAAATCCAAAGAGTTAATAAAATACAAGAATGCATGGCCTGTGTATGACATACTTGTACAGTTCTTACAGAACAGCTCCAAGGCAGAGAAAAGAATAGCAGCTATTAAACAGGTAGATCAATTCTTACTATATGCACCATTTCTCATAGTGGATATAGCATGCGAATGACAAGCAAAGAGAAGTTGACAATAATG
The DNA here is from genome assembly GCA_038090915.1 of Boletus eberwhitei. Classification (NCBI taxonomy): domain Eukaryota; kingdom Fungi; phylum Basidiomycota; class Agaricomycetes; order Boletales; family Boletaceae; genus Boletus; species Boletus eberwhitei. Next base: position 14,559 of record JBBPNO010000390.1, read on the forward strand.
ATGACAACAATGACAACAATGAAAATGATGAGGATGTCAACAACAATAACAATAACAATGATAATGAATGTGATGATGATGATGATGATATTGATGATGACAATAAAGGTGATAAAGATGTTGACAACAACAACTTGAATGAAGGTAATGTTGAGATGGAGAACCTTGATGAAGAAGATGACGATCAAGTGCAAAATAAAAAGGACAACAATACTGAACAAGATGAGGATTCTTACAAAGCAACATTGAGATGGATGAGATCAACAAAGATAACAATAGAAATTGAGAGAAGATCAAATCTGAACATGAGGATCAGGTCACCAAAAAACAGAGTCAATCTAGGGCTGATCATGATGACAATTGCCCTTGGAAGTGATATCAGCAGAGAGGAACTGAGCCTCAGACAGTAAGTCTTTTGCTTATGATCTTGTAAGATTAATTCAATCACTTTCTCCTAGACAATGTTTACAAAAATCAATTTAAAGTTGAACATAAATGATTATCTGTTTATTACATTGACAGTAATTCTTTTAGAGTAACAAGCAGAAGGTGAAGGCAGGCAAGTCCAATGTGAGAGGCGACACCAGCAACCAGTCCAAGGCCCAAAAGGCAAAGGCAGGCAAGTCCAATGCAGGGGGCGATACCAGTGATGAGTCCAAGACCCTGAAGATGAAGATGGGCAAGCCTGAGTCTAGCACAGTGAGTGACACTGGCAATGAGCCCAAGGCCCAGAAGGCAAAGACAGGCAAGTTCAATACAGGAGGCAATACTGGCGACAAGTCCAAGGCCCAAAAGGCAAAGACAGGCAAGCCTAACATAGGAGGTGACACTGGCAATGAGCCCAAGGCCTGGAAGGTGAAGACAGGCAAGCCCAACATGGAAGCTGACACTAGTGACAATCCAGACAACCAGCTTGTCCCGAGCAATGTTGAAAGGGACTCAAACAATAAGTCCAGCACTCTGACTCAGAGCGACATTGGCGATGACCTTGACAAGGCAAGCGATAATGATGCACACCCAGAACCACTCATTCCCATACCCAAAACATGTCCAAGCATGGGTTGCTCAGATATAATCTCCAATAATATCTCTGGCAAACTCAGGACCACACTTACTTGCTATGCCACCCTTCGCAATGAAAAAAAGATTGATATATGTCTTGCAACTGATATCTGTGTTGCAGTCAAATGGGAGCACAAGTATATATACTATCTACAAATTGCACAGGAGAAGAATTGACCTGCAACAATGATTGATTTCAAAGAGATTCCAACTTGGATCTTGGCGATATATGGTGAACTCAAGAGAATCATGTTCATTTGCAAAGCAAGAGAAGACCTTTTTCTATGAAACTGCTTTGAGGCCAACCTCAAATTGGATGGGTTCTCTATTGAGGGATTTTCTCGATTGCAAGCATCTCAGATCCCTATGACATCAGAGGTGTGGAGGAATGCTTGCACAGGATAATAAGGGCCAAACATATCAAGCATAATGTGTTTCAAGTTACTAATGTTACTTTAACATTACTTTGTAGCTATGGCTCCAAAGGAACTGCCATCATCATACATACCCTTCTACAGCTTTTCCCACCTGGCTCAACTGCAACAGATGCATTCAAACCTTTACCCTTGTTACACTACTTTTCTTATTTTTTAGTGCCACACATCATCTCACACTTCAATGGCAAGGATTGCAAGAAGGCTTTGGAGATAAGTGCATACAACATCAAGACTACAAGTAGTGACACTGGCGAAGCTATCAATCTGGAGTGTGATGATGACAATGAGGTCAACAACATCAACCACAGGACAACTGTTGCATTGAAGCAGGCAGCCATTCATTAGCAAATCTACATGCTATTTGTGGCATGCTTACACACTTTTTAGTCACTTACCCAAGTGAATGATATTTACTGAGCACCAAGTAGATTGCAAGTAACATTTAAAGTAGTATTGTATCACCAAGGCCCATCATCACACAAGCAGGTAGAAAAGGAGTTGATAAGTAGTATATAAAGTAGTACAAGTAAAAAAAAAGTACTAGCAAGCAGAACAGTTGTTTCCATCACAGCCATTGATAAGAGGGAGGAGGTGCTGGTGAGCAGTGAGCTGACACAAGATGTGTGATCACGAAGGGAGATAAAGAGCTGATGACCCAAGTATCTGAGGACCAAGTGATCCCACCAGAAAGTGGGCTGGGGATGCTGCTACACTGGAAAGTGGAGTGTGAGCCTGTGATCAGGTTTGCATGACTAAACATGATCAACCTGAGTGCTGAGCTGCAATCAGCACTCTTAAAAACAAGTCCTCAGCTCAAATTACTGATCTCAATCAGTCTTGAGTCCTAGTCTATTCCAGTATGCCAAAGAATTGTTCAAGAGTCTTGGAAACTTCTCTGTGAGCACATCAAGTGTAACTGAGAAACAGAGTGTGAGCCAATGATCTGTGAGCAGCCAAAAACATAACCCATCCACCAAGTGCTGCCAGTGAGTCACCCATGCTATGTGAGCAGCACAGTTAAATTCAGGTCCTCAGCTCTAGTTGCTCATCTCAATCACTTCTCAAGTCCTGGTCTATTCTAGTATGCCGAAGAATTGTTCAAGAGTCTTTGAACTTTACTGCACAGTAGCAGGGAAAAGGGTATGAGTTGCTGGATGTGATTCTGCCTATGAGGTGATCTCAAAAGCATGATGGTCAGTGAATTTATTTATGTAGAAGAGTCAAAAACTATCATATGAATGATGTGGCTGAAGGTGAGAGGGAATGAAATGTTTCCTGTATATGGGGATCAGATGTGCAGCCCGGTAGATGGTATCAATGTGGACAATAGATATCTTGCACTGATATCGCTGATTGAACTGTGGGCGCACCAACCACATTCCGATATCCTCATCTGGCTTGTTCCCAATATAATCAAACCAGTGCACTACTGCATATGGATAATAGTCACCTCTGAAGTGGAAAGAAAAGAAAGTGAGGACATGTGCTACCTCTAGGCCATTCATTGGCCCCATCTCCAGATTTGCATTCACAAAAACACAGTCATAGTGTGACCCTTCATTTCTTTAAAGAGGAGTGGAGTGAATAATCTCCCATCACATACCATAGACACTGCTGACATCATTGAGTGCATAGAATAAAGCAGTCACAGAGTTAAAAACCTTGATCTTGCCATCATACTGGGGGTAGTTGTGCTTGCCTGTTTCAAATGAATCACTTGCATTGTCTTTTTGCTGTTGTTCAAATAGAAACCATGCCAGCAGGTTGGGCATATATGGCAGATCAAGCTCCTCAGTGAGCTAATGCACAGTGTGGGCATGTCTATGCTCTATATAATATGGATTATTTGTGAGGTATACATGTTGCACCAACTCACTTATGAACAGTTTGTGCAAGGCAGACATGGGCCTCAACAGTGGTGGGTTCTATATCAACTGGCTTTGCTGAATTCTCATTGTCCTTGTACAATTCAGCTTGATGTTCCTCTGACTGAGTCAAGGAAGACAGGACTGGCCAGAGGTGTCCAATTCATCAGTTGAACTACCTTTGAGAGATATCGACATACCTTGTTCATTGGTCCCTGGAGTTTTGACGTCAGACATAATATCTTCCAAAATATAGTATGTGTCTCAAGCATTCTGCAAGCCACAAAGTCAAAGCATACCATGGCAAGTTTGTCAAGTCGTTGATTTGTAACTAATATTTGCCCAAGCAGCTGGTTTCAGTTGGACCATCAGTAAGGATCTTTGATGGCTTTGATGTGTTTTGATTCTGTTATCAATGAATAGAGTCTGTTGGGCACACCAAACAGGCATATCATGTCTACATAATGCTTCATAGAATGCTGCCAAGGGAGTGAGAATGAGGTTACTACCTTTTCCTCCTAAAAGACTTGACAGTGGTGGTGGAAACAATCAAGTGCTTCCTGAATCTGGATAAGAGCTTGTTTATAAATGACATTCTGCCATACTAAATAACAGAATTCAAGGAAGGCATGGACCACACAGACCATCTTGGAGGGGAAATACCCATCAATAGCAGGCAAATAGACCTAGTATGAATATCACTTGTGGTACTGACAAATTAAACCTAAATCAAAGCATTTCTACCTTCATTAGAGCTTTCAAGTCATTGCCAGTCCATTGCTTAAAGTTGCATCCTTGTGGAAAGCAGTGCAGCCCTGCAAATGATGTAACAGCAGCAATCCTATGCACAATTATAAGCCTGAGGCACTATAGTAGCATAAAAAAGACATGGACTTACCTTCCATTGATATCATCTGGGACAGCTTGAGTGACTTTTATTCTTGTCTCGTCTATTGATAAATTTCTTGATCCACTCAACAAGGTGGTCCTTGAATGCTCCTTTGACGAGTTCCATCCAGGGGAAATCATTGGTGAAGGGCTGAATGTTCAACTGTTAATATACTAGCATTGCCATGTGTTATAATATGAACATTTTCAAAACTTTTTATGCCTTATTCATTCACTTATAAAATCACATGACCACAACACATGATCATGAGAACACTTACATAACAATCACATGACAAAGTCTAGAAACTAATCACATGACCAACCTCATGTTACTAATCTCTGCTCCTTTCACATCTTATCTAAATCTCACATTCATTTCCATCATTTCACTCTCACAAATGCTTCTTATATATAACTACTTAAAGTAAATAAACACATGCATAGCTTGGTCTGTGCTCCATTTTGTAACATATAAAAGGTAGACACTTTGACAACTGGTACCCTAGTCCAATCCACTTGTTTACTCGCTATAGTTATTGCCTTGGCCTCTGGTCATTGTAGGCTGTGATTAGACAGACAAGACCCAAACCCTCATTCCCAACTTTGAGCCAGGACCAGTGTAGCCTGCAACACAGCACCGAGCCTTGTGGATATTGTCATTGAGAACTTCAGTATCATAACACCGTATAGATGCATTCACTTACCACAAGGTCACCAACAATCCCATATTCATCCTATAGTATGCCCAGGTCAATATCTACAATAAATAAGCTTGTATGTTGGTAGAGTGAGTCCAAGTTGAGGTCTTTGTTCTTCGCGGTACATCTGCACATATTGTTAATAAAATGGAAACATAACTTGAAATAACTACCTACTTTGCACACCAGTTCCACACAATACATGCCAACAACACTTGTTCTTCATAGTCTGCAATATAGGGTCCAAGTATAAAGATCACCCATCAAAAGTAACCATTAGCAAAATGGATCAGTTTCCATTTTGTCATATATAGCTTCAACTGCTTGAGGACTTTTGAGAGTGAGTGGTGAAAGAGCTGGTAACAGAATTTGTGGAATGCAGAGGTGGCCACATGTTTCTTTGTGGCTAATATATAAATTGTCAAAGGTATCAAGTTCAGAGGTTTTCCACAACTTACTTTTTAGCATTGCCAGAAAGGCAATCAACTTGACTACATCTTTGTGTGCACAATGGGCCATATTGTGCAGGTTACCTATGAAGAGGTATAACAGATAATAGTCATGCTGGCCTGTTGCCACAGACACAGTCATTTTATCAAATCCAAGAATAATTGGAATTAATGTTGTGCCATGTGTTGCAGGATCATAGGCAATGAGGTCTCATACAAATCTCAGTGATCCACATATGTGTCATGGTTGGAAACCACTCACTGCCTCCTCCCACACCTAGTTGCCCAACATGAAGTCCTGCCAGCAACATGAATCTCTGGCTGAGTCATACTCTCTGTATGGTATGAGATCCATTAGATTGCAGAAGTCCCCATTCCCAAGGATCTGGATGATAGTAGTCTCGGGATTGCACATCCAGATATCATAGACATCATCCATCCAAAGTGCCAGGTTTTCTGTCCAGTCTCCACAATATTTCACTCCAAAGGATTCCCAGCCTGCTTTGCCAATTTGCAAACCATCAATTACATTGTGCAACTCAGCACAGCTGCCAAAGGGTGGATGGCCACCATATTTATGGAGGTATACTGCAAATATGTTGAGGAGTTTGTTTATGTTACTATTCAAAATTTGAATCTGTGTATAGAGGAGATCAGCAAGCTCAAACTCTGTACAGTAATTGAAAGGAGCCCAATTGTCTGGTGCTTTCTTGGAATAAGGAAGAGGCACCAGACTGTCAGAAGGTAGGAAGTTGCCAGCTGCATTGTTACGGTTGACCAAGGGGGATACCAAATTTCTTTGAATGCTGACATTCCGACCCCATCCCTATGGGATGATCTCCTCTTCGACATGGGGGACTATTTCCCAGATGCCCCGTTGACCCCCAACACTGAAGGCAATGCCTTCTGAACTCCGACCACCAACACTGCCGACAAGGCTGCACAAGGCGGTGGATACTGGATTCCAGCTATGCTTCATCTCCTTCTATTTCGTATTATTGTATTTCACATCGGACAGCATCCCTTTGGCAGTGCTCTCTCGCACACTGCCTCATAGTTCCTATAACCCCCGATTCTATCTGAGATCCGATCTCCTCCCATATTTAGTATTTATAACCAACCGGCCCTAAAGTCCTAAAGTACTATATAGGGACGCTTCTTTTCATGTAAATCCTTAACCTTGATATACACTATTCACTGTGTAAAGTCAACCTTAAATCAAAGTTCCACCTCGCTTCGATCTTGCTCAGATCTGGAAGCCATCTCCTCACTCATCTTGCTATTTGCAGTAATAGTAAGCTTGGTACTTTGTACCCTCACTCTTAGTAGGGCTCACCCTCTATAAGCACGGTCGGCTCGCCATTCGTCCATGTAGCGCCAGCCCACGTTCGGGCTTCTGCACAGTGAGCTATCTCTATGGAGTAGCAACAAAGCCTTCCCATGGCATATTGGAGTGAAGCCCTCCGGACCAAGATCTAATTGGGAAACAGGGAAGGTGGCCAGTTGTAGATCAATAAGGATTACATGGTCACATGTCACAAGTTACGCAGGTTGCGTAACATGCATCACATGGGCATCCTGTAAGCCCACTGAAAAAATTGTATGAGATGATGAGACAAGTTCTGTTCAAGCCTGGAAACCTACCTGTCAATTTAGTATGAAAATTATGATAGAACATAGCTCTAGGTCCATGCCATTGTGAATTTGTTGCCTTGCCTTCAAGTGTGCCAGTATAAGGAAGGGGAATGGGTTCAACTCAAACACCCAAAGTGTCACCATCTGGGTTTGGGGTGGGTTTGAAGGCCAGAGAATCAGGGTGGAACTGGTTGATATGCTGTGTAAGCCCTGAGTTGTTTCTGAACCAGCACTTACGGTTGGGGACTTTGCAGAGTATACGGATGAGTCTAGCAGCATGTTGGCTGGAGCATGTGAGGGGTGCAGACATTGGTCACTGTGTCTGGAAATCAGTGTAGACAAGAATGCAGGTGGTTAGGTAGTAGTGGCTGAAAGAGATGGCAGGGAAAAAGGGTGGAATTCTAACTCAGAACCTGCATTAGTCTGGATCAGAATGTAGGGACATGAAAAGGATCCAGAACCAAGTAATATATATGGTTAAAGATTACAAATGAGAAATATCCTTTCACATACAAAAGATGGCAGAACCTGGTATCCATCCATAAATTTTTTTTGCCTTCTCCCTCTTGCTTGTCATTCATTCTACATTTCTCCCAGTCACTCCTTTTAGTCATTCATTATAGAACAATCCAACAAGCTCACCTCCACTCACTGCATTTGGGTGACAAACACATCTAAGCATTCTGGTATTCCAGATGCTCCGAATCAACATCAGTCACATGCTGAAAAGGTTGCTGACAATGCTTAGCATTCACAGCTCCAAGCAACACAGGAAGTGAACATCATACTCACCTTGGCCAATATTGCATCCACTAAGGAAGTGATGGAAGTGACCAAGCAGGTAAAATGCACGGCAGTTAAAAAGGGCATTCACCCTTCTAGGCTGAGGTCAGTCAAGGATGGGGCTGCAGCCACTGTTGTCTCAAAAGGTAAGTGGACTAACCTAAATGAAACTAAATGGTAATATTAAAACTGAGGAGGGTTAGACTCAGACCTGAACGACAATACTAACAGCACTGGTATCAGGCACATGAACTTGAAGCCTGGCAGCAAATTTGGGCTACATGACATCATCACTGCCATACAAGCTCACTGCCTGAGATTGAAGCAGCTAATGTCAGCTGTGGCCAAAATGCTTGGGAAGCTATAGCCACAAGTAGATACATGCAAATTGAAACACATCTGGCGCAATGACAGCTCTAGGTAGTAAGTGTATCTGTACAGTGTCTGATGTTGTTACTCACTGAATCCACTCTTTTTTTCATCAACATGATATGGACACCATCATCCAGTAGAGCAAAGAAGAAAGTCAAGGTAGTCGGCAATATCAAGCAGTGGAAAACCAAAGTGGACAATGAAAAGGCTTACTCACATGTCCCTTTGCATGTGCCTTCTACAAGCACACTAGTGGCATCCTCTGTGCCACTGTCAACCATACTATCTCACACCTCCCAAAGCATGAGAGCATCAAGCATTGTCAGTGAGGACTGCTGCATAGATGATGAGGCCAACTATGGTGGATTTGGAGAAGACAGCAATAATACCCTAGAGCATGAAGAGGCTCTGAATCCTACCAAAAAGATGCTGGTGAGTTGCATGCAATATAAACCTAGCATTTTGAGTGCCCTTACTTTTTTTTGCAGCACATTATGAAGGTCACTTGATTGCTGCCAGCTGTGGAGCAGGGCAAAAGACAGACCATGCTGAAGTGAAAAGGTTGTGAGACTGACTTGGCTAATACAAGAGAGGGGGACCTCTCAGGCCATGAGACAGAACTAGACAAGACAATGGAGGAGGAGGATAAAGATCCACAGTCAGCATGGCCAACTGGGCCATGGCACCTGACTGCTGCTTCTCGCTTCACAAATCAGGTAGGTTGGCATGACAAACAATCAGATTGATTATTCATAACATCGATGCAGTCTTGCATCAATGTGCTTGCATATCCCGCTAAAAGAGTCAAGGTAGCTCCAACAAAACAGAAAGTTCCCAGATTCTCCACCTCACCTCTGGATGCCAGCCTTACAGCACCTGAATCTCACACTGTGATATGCACAGCTTCTGTTACATCCATGGGTACTGTCAACCTTCTACCTGCTACCATGACAACTGCATCTGTTACTTCCAGCATGAGTACCACAACAACTGCTTCTGTCACATCCAGCACAGGCAATGGATGATATTCAAAAGCCAACCTTCTTGCCAAGTTGTTGATTGATAGTAAGTGACAAAAGATACTCATGCCAGCATTGCTATTGTGGACTGGTGGATCAGACAATGTCTGGTCTGTCTCATGGGCTGCAGTCGCTTATGCACTCCCACTGATTATTGATATGAATTCTGACCTTGAGTCAGCCAAAAAAATGGACTCCAGTTGGCAAGGACCAGTCATCTTTGTGGTGTGTCACTATTCAAGTATACCTATATCTTGTAATTGACATGCTGACACAGGCTTATTAATGTTTGTGTGATTGGCAACACAATATCAGCTCCACTGCTGTCACAATCATTATTAGTTTTTTGCAGTGTGCCAAGGATGATCAAGAAGCCAGGGATATGGCTGATATACTCCCCAAGAGCTTCAGCTTCCTCTATGAGGACCTCAATGCCAGCTCTGCCACAAAAGCATTCCCCTCAAAATTTATACTTCAACTCCTCAACATGACGCACCTACAGTATGCAAGCAACACAGCCATTAGTAAGCAGAAGAGTATGGTGCCCATTTGTCCACCAATGGGCACCTACTATGGCATTATTGGGTTATGTATGTCACATTTTATTTGCATCATAATTTCACCTGATCATAAGATACAATCAAGCTCGAGCAGGCATTAAAGATGACATTGGAGGGGTACATTACATGCAAGATGATTGAGGCTGTCAAGGGCAAGTTTGGTGTCACAAAGACACTTGTCAAGATCAATGAGCACTCTGGCAAGGAAAGCCACTTTGTGTTTGCCTTCTTTGACCAGAACTGGGGCCAGTCGACAAGAATGCTTACTGAATGGGTAAAGAAGTGCTCAACTGTCCAAATTGAGGCCATTGTTTAAGAGGCCAGAAGACTTCTTTGACAATGGCTCCCCAGCATGATGGACTAGTGTCATTGGCCTCTGCAATGACTGCCAATCCATATGACAATATCTGTAAGTCTAAAAATCCAGATGTGACAGTGACTAAATTGTCAATCTTCACTGCTTTAGTATCTATGTGCCATCTCCACCATGCTTTTCATTCAGCCATCTTGCATCTCCTGCTTCTGGCTATTTCATATTTGACTCACCAGTCTCGATATCCAAATACCAGCTTTTTGCTACATCCACTCTCTGTGCCCTGTCAGGTGTGCCAGGCCACATATTTTATTTATTAACTCTCTTTGCACTGAAATGTGCCACACTCCTTACTGGCTGTTACATGACCTGCATAATGGTGTGACACGTCACCGTGTAATCCTTCTTGATCTACTCTGGTACCTTCCCAGTTCCCTATACAGTAGGTCCAGAGGGCATTGGCTCTGATATGCCCAGGTGAAGGCTTTACTGCTACTTGTCGTAGCTCACTGTGCAGAAGCCCGATGTGGGCTGATGCTTCTTGGATGAACGGCAAGCCAACCGTGCTTATAGAGGGCGAGCCCTACTAAGAGTGAGGGTACAAAGTACTGAGCTTACTATTACCACAAATAGTAAGATGAGTGAAGAGATGGCTTCCAGATCTGAGTGAGATCGAAGCGAGGTGGAACTTTGATAGTGTTTGACTTTACACAGTAGATTGTGTATATCAATGTTAGGGATTTACATGAAATGAAGTGTCGATATATATAGTACTCAAGGCTTCAGGGCCGGTTAGATATAAATACTAAATATAGGAGGGAGAGATTGGATCATAGATGGGATCGGGAAATATAGGAACTACAAGGCTGTGTGCGAGAGAACACAGCTGAGGAGATGCTGTCTGATATGAAATATATCAAAAGGTGAAATTGAGAAGTGAAACAGAGCCATGGGGCAGTGTTCATCGCCTTGTGCAGCCTTGGTGGTGATGTGGGTGGTCGGACTTTAGAAGGCATTGCCTTCAGAGTTGGGGGTCAATGGGGCGCTTGGAAAGTATTCCCCCATGTCGAAGAGGAGGTCACCCCATAGGAACGGGGTCAGAATGTCTGTAGTTAAGGAAATTTGGTACCCCCTTGGTCAATTGTAACACCGG
>JBBPNO010000391.1:0-25753 GCA_038090915.1 Boletus eberwhitei
AGATTACTTTCACGATGCCCCTTTGACCCCCAATGACAAAGGCAATACCTTCTGAACTCTGACCACCAACACCACCGACAGGGCTGCACAAGGCAGTGAACACTGGATCCTGGCTGTACTTCATTTCTGTCTATTTCATATTTTTGTATTTCACATTGGACAGCATTCCCTCGGCAGTGCTCTCTCGCACACTGCCTCATAGTTCCTATAACCCCCGATTTTATCTGAGATCCGATCTCTCCCCCATATTTAGTATTCATAACCAACCTGCCCTAAAATACCAAGTACTATATATAGGGACGCTTCTTTCATGTAAATCCTTAACCTTGATATACACTATTCACCATGTAAAGTCAATCTCTATCAAAGTTCCCTCTCGCTTCGATCTCACTCGGATCTGGAAGCCATCTCCTCTCTCATCTTGCTATTTGCAGTAATAGTAAGCACGGTACTTTGTACCATTGCTCTTAGCAAGGCTTGCCCTCTATAAGCACGGTCAGCTCGCCATTCGTCCAAGTAGTGCCAGCCCACGTTCAGGCTTCTGCACAGTGAGCTATCTCTACAGAGTAGCAACAAAGCCTTCCCATGGCATATTGGAGTGAAGCCCTCTGGACCAAGATCTAATCAGGAAACAGGGAAGGTGGCCGGTTGTAGATCAATAAGGATTACATGGTCATGTGTCACAGGTTATGCAGGTCGCATAACACTTTTGAAAATATGTTCCCATGTTCATGTGAGGCATATTTCTTTACATATGCATTCTATCTTAGATGAAAGAGCAGTCCTGTGCCCATCCTTGATAAGAATTACCTACAATACAAAGTGTACATCAGGAAGGCTATTGGCCTGAGTATAACCAGTTTTAGTGACACTCGCAACTAAGGTCACTGAGTGGGCCAGATTTATATGAACTACCTAGCATATATGGATTTCGAGTATCACAAAGAGTTAGAACTCTACCACAACTATGAGGAGATTGCACAAGAAGAATCCATCAACCCAAATGCTCATCCAATCACTCCTTATGTGGATATAAAGCAAGAAGAACAGAACAATTCTTACATCCTACAAGCAATTTACAACAATAACTGGTTCCCAGAACTCTCTCTAGGACCACTTTCTTATATCTGAAATCCTTGATTTTCTCTTCGTGAAATGACCAAACCTTACTGGAAGATGCAAGTACAATTAAGAGGCAAGCAAAGTGAGGCAAGTAGCTCTTAGGGTCAACCAATAAAGAATGGAAAAGCCCAAGAGTATATTCACAACTAGATATATATGCATCGAGCATGGTAGTCTCAGTTCTAGTGCATTATCTCCTATGAGCTTTGTGATTTCATATGAACCTAGCCATTTTTTTGTAAGCTTCTTGGAAGCATGGGTTAATTTAAGATTATCAGTTGAAAGCCAAATTTTATTGCTGATCTTATATTTATGGGCTTCAAAGTGATGTTTGTCTGCTTGGACCTTCATCCATTGTTGTGCTTTCTCCAGATTAGCTTTTGTTTGGGCTAAAGTATCCTACATGATGATAGTGAACTCTTCTGCTGCAGGTGCTTTGGTAACCTTTTGTTCAAAGCTCATTCTAGGAATATATAACCATGTCATTTCAAAGGGTGATTTCTGTATAGAAGTCTGCTTCTTCGAGTTATAGGAGAATCGTGCTAGAGGTAACCAATCAAATCCATTCTTCCTGCTTTTCAGCAATAAAAAGTCTAAGATATTGTTGTAGGTTTTGATTTATTCTTTCTATTTGTCCATCTATTTTGGTTGTATGTCTAGTCATTTGCATAAGTCTTTCATGACTTGTGACATATATTGTGATTCTCTGTCTGATATGATACTGTAGGGTAATCCATGATCTTTCCAAACATTATGGAGATAGAGTCGGGCCATATCTAGTGTGGTGATTGTTTGTTGCAAGAAATGAATTCAACTTCTTTAGAGAATTAATCAATGACTACTAGGATTGAGTTGAATTCCTTAGATAGTGATAGGTCTGTTGTAAAGTCTGTGGTTACTTCAATCCAGGACATATTTGGTAGATCTAATGGTTGAAGTTTTCTAGGTGGTGCTATGTTAGATAGCTTGTATCTTGCACATCATTCATATCTAGTGACATATTCTTTGATGAATGTATTCATGCCAGGCCATATATAGCTTTGTTGTACAAGTTCTGTTATCTTTTCTAATTCAGGATGTCCTGCAACTGGAGTGTCATGATGTAGTCTGATGATTTCCATTCTTAGTTTTTAATCATCAGGTATGTAGATTTTTCCTTCTTTGTCATAAAGAAGTTTATCTTTGAGTGTGTCAAAATTGTATTTCAATGGATAGATGCTCGTTCCTATCCACAGTCTTTGTATCTGTTTGTCCACTTTTGTAATCTACTTTTATATCCTTTTACAGTATGGGTGTCTCAGATTCATTTGTAAGTATGCAATATGGGCCCCGGGCTTGCAGGTTCATTCCTTTCTCCACTTTTTTTCCCATTCTTATGATATGAGGGGTGACTCACCTACCAAAAAGTGTAGGTGATACTCAATAGCCTAGTAACAATTTAGTTGTACTTTGCAAATCTATTGCATATTACATACCTGACATAATCCACAGAGGCAGTTTATCATGATGTATATGGAGTTCCAATAAGTTCTTACATTCAGAAGCAACTGGCAAGTTGGAAGTTGTGTGGGCTTGCCATTCTGGTCTGTGAAGACTTCTTCCTTGTTATCATTTTTTATTGTCTATAAAAAAGCAGCATAATATTCACCTGAGGCATAAATGGCAGATACAATGTCCCTGCCAAGACCAACAGGATCCCCTTGCACCACCTTGATATATATACTCAGCCTTGTCAATAACATCACCATAGTCATTGACTCATGTAGATGGAATATTGCTGAAATCCACTTTAGTACAGTGGCTCAAAATGCTGTCCACATGTTTGGCCATTTTCCACTAAACGTGATAACTTCCACTAACCTCTAATCCTTGCCCTAAACTATGAGTGTAGGAAATGAAATACATACTCTTGGCTTTCTATCCATCTAGGATTCAAGAGATTTGAATAAGACTTGATGGATTGGCAGCCATTTCAAAACAATGACTCATCTGGACAATTGTTTGACTTTATATAAATCTAGGTATCTAGTACTTGGTATGAGCTCCTTTGGCCTTGATAACTGCTTCAATCCTTCTAGGCATACTTTCTATCCATTTTTGACACTGTTCCTTATCAATCTTTCCACACTGCTCCACTACTCTTTCCCACAATTGATAAACTCCTGTAAGAGCATCCTCATAACTTGAGAGGCATCTTTTGAGATAATTCCAAGTATGTTCAATGAGATTGAGATCTGGAGATTGTGCAGGCCAGTCCAGAAGCTTGATCCTTTGCTCTTCAAACCATCTTTGAGCTCTTTAGAGGTATGCTTGGGGTCATTATCTTGTTGGAAGATAATGTCATTTTCAGGAATTCCAGATTTCTCCATGCTCTGAAGCAATCCCTACTCCAAAATGGCCACATACTGTTCAGCATCCAAGCTCCCTTCCACCTCACTCAAAATCCCCACCCAATCCATCCTATGCAGCTCCATACAATCAGTAAACCTCCTCCAAACTTGACTGTACCTTGGACCTCTCTAGAAATTAGCCCTTCTCCCTTCCTTTTCCACACATACTCCTATCCATCTGACCCAATCCTATTTACCTTGGTCTCATCTGCCCATATAACTCTCTTCCAGTCCTCCACAGTCCAATGTTGATACTTGAGAGCAAAGGCTAATCTCTTTTTCTTCTGATCACTAGAAAGCAATGGCTTTTTCTTCTTTACCATAGCCTTTAAAGAGGCTTTCTTGAGAGTATTTCTGACAGTCTGAGGACAGACAGGAGTATCAATGATGGTATTGATATAGTGAGCAGCATGAACAGCATTCTTGGCCTTGCCAGTAATGATTTGCTGGACAATAGCTCTTTTGTTGGTAAGGGTAAGCTTGGAAGAATGACCACCATGAAGCCTAGTCTTCTCTGGCTGGAGTTCTCGAAGAACTTGGCATATTGTAGACTTTCCTAGGCCAGTTTGGGTAGAAATCCTTATAGAGGAAAGCTCATGAGAGGAGAGAGAAATGATGTTGTTTCTTTGAGAGATGGAAATGAGTTTTATGGTGATTGTGGGAAAATAAACATGGAATAGTGGGATTTATGTATATATGTTTGTCTGATACTTAGTTACATAATAGACCCATTACCAAATTTATATAATCATATTACAGTATGCTAGGATCCAATATATGTAATCAAAACATAAAGTCAAAAAACTGTCCAAATGAGTTATTGCTTTGAAATGGCTGCCAATTCATCAAATCTTATTCAAATCTCTTGAATTTTGGATGGATAGAAAGCCAAGAGTATGTATTTCATTTCCTACACTCATAGTTTAGGGCAAGGATTAGGGGTTATTGGGGGTTATTGTGTTTAATGGAAAATGGCCAAACATGCGGACAGTTTTTTGAGCCACTATATACTTGTTGAGCATGTGCTGGATACAAGGATTGATGATGTGAGGAAAACATTGGATATAATGCTCTTGAGTATTGTACAAGAACCCCTGCTCAACTCTCAAGAGTTTGGAGAGAGTTTGTAACATAGAGTCATTGCTGGATGTATTGTCTATTGTAGAAAGACCAATCTATGTATGTGATTTTGAGCAGTCTCTTCAAACCAGGCTTGAGATGAGCTTCCCTTTCCAACAGGAATTTCCACATTATCAAGAATATCAAGAATAAGCTTGCCATGTGCTGCTCCCATATGCTCACCAAGAACATGACAAAAAGTAATTAGTACAGTCTTTAGGAAGAGAGTATTGGTCTTCTTGTCTTGGGCAATCCAATGTGCCATCATAGCAAGGTATGTATGAATCAAGACTGTCTGAAGACCACATGTCCAGATTTCTAAGGCACATACCATAAGGTGAATTCACTGGGACCAGTCAATAACTTACCTTCAGCTCTGCATTGATCAAGTCAAAGCTCTTTCACCACACAGCCAAAATGAGCTCATATATCTTTATGTGGTGTTGGATATCTGTGTCCTGAATGTCTTAGCAAAGAATAAGAAGAAGTTGACAAAATGCAGGACATTCAAAAATGTTGATCACCTAGTGAATATGAGCAATGATCAAAGTATGTAGGCTATGAGAATGAGCAACATTACATACCTTGTCATATGTGACAATAAAATTGACCAGACAATCCTGCAAAACTGAAAGTGAGAATTCAGGTAGATTGGCACCAAGGACTGCTTTGGAGTGTAGGCCAATGCCTATTGGCACACTGACACCTGATTGAAGTGGTGGTGGTGGCAGGAGGCTATTGACAGTTATCCCCAGTTTAGATAGGGCAGATTTCAGGAAGTTACATAAATGTCCTTTGGAAAATTGGGCTTTGAAAAGTTTCAACTGTATGTTTCAATTGTTCTTTTCAAGTATCTCTAGATACTGTATGTGAGCATGTGCTGCATTTCTAAGTGGTATTGAAGCAGGCCATTGGCAGTTTTGATGCTGAATATACCTTCAGGCTTGATTGGTTCACCATGCTGAGCAGCCTCTAAAACAAGTTTTCTATATCTAGTATTTCCAAGTCAGTACACAAGACATGCACCAAAGACTGAAACTTACTCACATAATAGACACATAGTTTGTTCTTGCTCCTTCCTGAAGAAGTGACAGAGGTCATATGCAGTCATCTGGTGTTGATCCTTCAGGAATTGATTGATGTCTAGGATGCTATGTTATATATATATATATTCTTCAACTATTCCTCTGGCCCCCAATCTGACTATAAGCTGGTGATAGACAACTTATCTACCAGATCAAACAGAAGACTTGTTTTATGAGTGAATTTTATAGTTTAGTCAATTGGCTTACCGGTTGTTCTTCCTTTTCTGAATGGTTAGATTCTAAGAAAAGGATTTGATTTGTTCCTAGCTATTTAGAGTTTATTTATCTCACTTGAGTGGAGATAGGTTTTGTCTACTATTTTAGTAGAGGAAGATTCTTGAGTGTCTAGACTTCTTAAGCTAGACTAGGAGTTAGAGTATTTTTAGTAGAGATAGGCTACTATTTATCAGTTACTTGACTTGTGCTTGCTGCAAGGGTCTTGAGGCTAGAGTTGTGTTTCTAGACTTTTCTTACTATTTGGATATTATAGTCTTATAGCAATATTTGCTATTTTATTGATCATGGGAAACTTCCTATTCGGGTCACTCAGTGCTCACTCAATATGGGTTATGATAAATCTTATTTATTGGGTCACTGGAGTGCAAGTTCTGTGCAAGATTCTAATTCCTTAGATACTAGGTATTCCTAGACTAGATTTATCTAGGTTACACTACCTTTCTACTTAGTGGTTGTGTTTTCTTTCCTCTATTATGGTAGTAGTTTTCTGCTTAGTAATACTATCACTTATGGTTCCTGTTTGTCAGAGGAGCCTCTCTCACTCTGAGCAGGTTTCCAGGTGATCTTTTTCTCTTTCAGATGTTCTAAGAGGAGATTCTAAGATAAGATAAGATGTGTCTTGCAGGCAAATCTTGTCTCCTTTTATGCTATTCTACATAAGGCTGTGCTGGTTCCCAATCCATTCCCTTCCCTTGAGCCATTGGTGCCTCTGGAGGAGAGTACATCCAATATGGACTATACACCGGGAATATCAAAATTTCAGAGATGTTTAAAGTGTATTTAAAATGACAATCTCTAATTAGAAATTTAAGTTTCAAATTTAAGTCTCATTCAAATTTGGAATCACAAACACCCATGAAATACTTGTGAAAATAAGAACTGTAATTCAACCTATAGGAGCTTATGAAATGACAACAAAAATAATAAATGTAGCTTTCCTTGAAAGTTGGCACACAATTTGAGATTTTATGGTGTGCTTTTGATTGACTTGAAATTTTCAATTTTGATGAATAAAATATTAAAAAGTAAATTTGATATGTTATTACACCTTTCATATGCACATTAACATTTGAAATTTCAGATATTATTTTGTACTCAAAAAATTTGAAATTTTCATGATGAGAAAAGTAATTACCCATTCGCCACCCATTCGCCACCCACTCACCACTTGCTCACCGCCTACTCACTGCCCTACTCAGCAGGCACTAACTGGGAGATGAGCAGGGCACCACTGACCGCTGACCAACCAAAAGTAGCTACCACAATCATGTACATGATAATTAATCTGCATGAACCACTGGAGCTAACTCAATAAGTGCCTGATAAGCAAAGCCCTGGTGGGCTATAGGTTGAGCAACATGTCCAACTATAAGCAAATAAGGTAATAAACCGACGAGATATTACTTGTAGTAAACCACAGGAAGCAAGATTAGATTGCCAAGTCCAGGATGCTGCTACATGGATATGAGTGAGAGTTGGGTTGAACAATCAATCACACATACCTGCTACTGCCTCTGGGTGACATGGGTGGACAGCAAGTGGATCATGGCTCTGGCCATGGTAAGGGCGGGTGCTCAATGTCACCATGGCTCCTGGCCATATGTCGGGTGCAAGGAAAGGGTTCTGCAGCCACTTACAGTTTCTTGTGAGTCACTATGCCTTCTAAAGTGATGTCGGGGATGGAAGAGCTCCAAAACCAGGTCATAGGACATAACTGTAGGGTCTCGATGTTGGGACACACTTTTACAATGTAACATAGGTTATAGTACTCACAGTGATCTGCAGGCATTGGTGTTGAATACCAGGGAGTAGGGCAATGCTGTGGTCGCCAGCCAGTGATTGCAGGGATGGTAATGCTGTCTGCAGTTAAATCACAGGCAACAGGGAAGAGAGTGAATGCTACCCATAGTAAACCATAGGTAGCAAAGATGTTGAGCTGCAGAAGCCCAGCCTTTGATGCAGTTGTGTGTGGACAGTGAGTAAGATTTAGACAGATCAACCTGTTGCATGTACCTGTAGCAGCCTCAAATGCAGAAGACATTGAACCACAGGCATTGGTGGAGGTATTGCCCGGTGTTGAACACCAGGACGTATGGTAATGTGATAGTCACCAGCCAGTGATTGCAGGAATGGTGACGCTGGCTGTGATTAAATCACAGGCAATGGGAAAGTGAGTGAGTGACAGTGCCTGCAGTTTATTGCAGGCATTGGTGAGGGTACTCCCCAGTGTTGAACACCAAGGAGTAGGATGACATGGTCATTGAAGTTCAAAGTGGCGAACTTGGCACTGATTTGATACCTCATAACACAGCCATGACACAGCCACATACCTACCCATTTGTGGTACTTTACATCTCCATCTCACCCACACCTACTCCTTGGTGTTCAACACCAGAAAGTACCCTCACTGATGTCTGCAGTAAACTGTGGGCACCATCACTCACTCACTTTCCCATTGCCTGTGGTTTAACCATGGCCAGTGTCACCATTCCCACAATCACTGGCTGGCGACCACAGCATCGCCTGGCTCGACCCCCTCTACTGCTGCCTGTGGTTCACTGTCTTCTGGCCTTGAGTCTGCTACAGGTTTGTGTGACAGGTTGACCAATATAAATCCTACTTACACATGCAATAGTGTCAAAAGCTACATTTCTGCAGCTTGACATCTTCACTACCTGTGGTTTACTGTGGGTAGCATTTGCTCTCTCCCCCATTGCCTGTGGTTTAACTGCAGGCAGTGACTACCACATCGCCCAACTTGACCTCCTCCATCACTGCTCATGGTTTTCACTCCCTTTGTGATCACTATCCGCCAGTCATCATTCCTGATTTCACTGAATGGGATGTCGTGGTCCATTCTGTTATCATATACCTATTTTACATGTCAATGTTGTTGTTGACACATTCAGTCATTCTATGTCTATTCTACCCATTCCTCCTCTCCTCATAGGAGATGGAATAATTCCTGAAGCGATTTCCCATCTACTTCAGTCTCCTTACTTGATGCATTATCTTCTTTCACTTGGGGTTGAAGTGGTTCTAGAGGGGGTTCTTGAAGCCGCTGTGGGCTTGATTCCTCATGCTGCTGCCAAGGTGATTCCCATTCCCTTTTCCATTCTTCCCTTATGATCTTCGCCCTCATTCTTTCCTCCTCAGTCAACCCCATTCCTCTTTTCCACAGATCTATTGTTAGAATTGTCTTTGCCATCATGTCCTCAGGTGTTGATTGAATGATATTGTTCAGCAAGCTACATGTGTGTCCCTAGGAGTCAATCTGTATTCTGTGTTGCTGAAATGATATGCTTAGCCATATACAACTTCTTGACACATATGAGCTCTTACCCAGACATCAAGGAACAAGATCAGGAAGACCCCTAGCACAAGCATCCATAGTGCGATTTGAAGCGTCCAATCAAATGCTTGGACAATTGCTAACTCTTTCTTCATCGGCTTCCTTTTTTTATTCTGTGCACTGGAATGCCCATACCTCCAGATTGATATAGTTGGCTGTGGATTGATCCTTGATGTTGCCAGAACTATGGTACTCTGTGACTCTCCATCGTGAACTTGGATTGAATTAGTATTTATCCATCCTCAACCTATACTGCACACACTGCGATCATTTGAATGAGTCCTTTGTTGGCATGCTGCAGCTTCTGAACCAATCCACCTGACTTGCAATCAAATATATGGACTTCTCCATATTCTCCCCTTCTGACCACTATAGCTTCCTTTTTTCCAAAAGTGACTTGTTTAGGTTTGGAAACTGTTGGCTCCATGCTGTAGGACCAAATAAGACTGCCAGACTCTATGTCATGCATGCTGAATCCATCTGTCACATTATTGATAAGGAACAGACATTGTTTCTCATATAATGCAACCCTCCCACTGAAAGTACTCGTTAGTGGCAATACAAACCTCTATAAAAAAAAGTACATCACAGTTGATAATTCTGTGGTCTCCGTAATGTGGCCATCACTCTGGACAATGTGTTTTTTCTTGTTGTGAGTCACCTCATTTTTGTATTCAGTTGACACTTACATTAATCCATCATATATACCCCAGACCTGAAGGTCTTTCTGACCTGAGAATGCGATGCCCTTTGGGACTGTTCTGCTGAGTTGAGCACTCAGTATAGGCGTCAAAAGGTTCCCTTCAAAACTCCACATCATGACATGGCGTTCTCTTGTGGTGGCAGCAATATGCACATTGGCCCTCTGTGTGGTGTTGCAGGCCATGCAGGTAATCTTGGTGCCAGTTCTGACCTGCTTCACTACCACCTCCTTGAACTGCTGCATCTATGAATGAAGTAAGCAAACTAAACACAATCTCATGCAAGAGCACTTACCGTCTTCATTTCCTTACTTTGCCTCCAAAAGAAAACTGTTTCCCAGTCTCTTGTCCAAGAACACAATCGTTGCTGCCAGCTGTGTCGTTGCTACCAGCCATCGCCCTATTCATTTGATTGGCAACCACAATGGCACAACAACGATATTCAATACAATTATCATAAATCATCTCCCTGCTTCTTGTCCCAAGAATACATGTTGCTGCATTGTCACTGCCAACCGTCTCCCTTCTGATTGGCAATCACAAGGATATGCAACATAATAACACAATAAGGATTTCTATGCTTTTGTCTCAGCTAAAAAGAGTAAGTGGTGTCTATAATGTCAAGTTATGAAAGCTTGAGCATATGCACTGAAAACTTGCTCACTCTAGGTCTCTCCTCTGTGCCGGCCATGTTTCAAGCCTTGAAACATATTCTTGCTTTTATGGAACCAGTTCCTCTCCCCAAACCTGTCCCTGTCCTTTTCCTCCATCTCAACTTACTGCCAAGTTCAGCAGTCATTCTATGTTTCCGAGAAGATCTATGTTTCCTCCTCTCTGTCCACTCCACCCCACTGCATGCCAAGTCTCCGCACCTCCATCGGCCAGCAACTACTGTTCACGTTACTCCACCCCCTATAGTTTCTGATCATGTATCCAGTCCAAAGGTCACTGAGGAAGAGGAAGAGGATGGCAGTGCATCAGATACTTCGTTTGAGTCATCCCTTACTTCCCTTGAGTCCTCTAGCAATAATATTCCAAACCAGACGGAGAAGCTGGAAGGTCAGGAAGGGGCAGCTATAATTTGGAAGCTCAGTTAGCCTTGGACAAGGCTGCAATTTCAAAGCTGAAAGTAAGCTTGTCACGGCCTTCATGACTTCTGTTGATGGCTATGGTTAGAAATTTGTTCACCACTCAATCAAAAAATATCTTGACCCATGTAAATGCAAATCTTGCCAAAGTGATGATGCAATATGCCTGGTGATACAGGAGGTAATGCACATTCATACCCACAGACTTGTCTTCTAATAAAATTGGGCAGGCATCTAGGGCATTTCCAAATTTATATGATTATCACTTGTATTGGCCTGTTATTGATCTCATTCAGCTATGTTTGAAGTATACTTCTAGGAGGGCAAGGATGAGTCAACATATGGATATGGACAATGAAGAGAAGACAAAGGCTCGATACTCATCCATTTATTGTCTTGTAGTAGTGCCATGTAGTTTCTTTTCCTTGACAATGGTGAACACATCTGATGCAGTAACTATGATCACTTTGGTGGTGGTATTCACAATGTTGCAGCTGCAATGGTGACACTACTTGAATCAACGAAAATCAGAGTAATCACTCAGAATAGAACTACTTAATGTATGCTGAAGACAATATCTTGGATGTAATAACAACTGACACAGTTAGGAACTAGATGGCATTGCCTGCAGGCATTGATGGTAACACTCCATCGGAGGGTGAGATTTAAGTTCAGTTCAAGTTCTGTTGTTGGATCACATCATGACAATGCATAACTGTTTTGAAATGATCCCCTATGTATATGATCCTCCGACTTCAGCTATACATCCTTTTGTCTTTGCCAAAAGAGACTACATTATCAAGCAGGCAAATGCTAGACGATCACAATGCCTCTTTGCATCGACTACAATTAACACAGGATCTACTTAAAGCAGATGGGCCACAGGCGACAATCACCAATCACCAGAACACACAACCGCCAACTGCCAATGGGAAACATTCCTAGTTCTCCTACTGTTGACCCACTCTTTGAGGTGAGTTCCTAGACATTGAACTGGGAACCAATGCTTAAGCTCTAAACTAGTACTTGTAGATACCCCTAAATTTACACTGTCCGTCTTTGCCCCACTCACTCTCCAATGTTGAACATCAGAAAGTATCATCATACCCATCTATCCAGTCAAGGAAGCACAAAGTTGAGGATGAAGTCAGCATATTGTCCCCACAGCTCACCAAGAAAATAACACTCAAAAGGGACAGCCCTCTGACAGCAAGGATTGCCCTCATGCTTGGACCAAATGGACCTACCCTGCTCGGAAAACACAAAATTGAGGATGAGACTGGCAAATCATCACATTTCCTGACCAAAAGAATCATGTTAAAACAAGGTGATCCACAAGTAAGCCCATGACCAGCACTCACAAAATGTGTGCTAATTCTTGCATAGCAACTTTGTAGACACGAAACTATCCTTACATCATCATTGACTGCAAATGTATGGTCACCTGTCACTGACAGATGCTTCCTCTTGCACTTGCCAATAGAGTTACTCATGTTGATCACCAATGAATTGGATTAGGAGTCACTTCGCATGCTGTTGCAGACATGCCATCAACTCCTAGAAATAGCCACGAGGCAATACTTGATGAAATTAGGGTTCAAGAATACTGCAGATGGGGATTGGAGGACATTCAGGAATAGGGATTGTGAATCACTTCTGGTATGGAGGCATATGGGCTCGTTCAAATTACCTAGCAATATTTGGTTTTCAGGGTCATGATTTACTGGTGACCACCAATTCCATGCCTTGACGGTCTTCTTCCATTCACTGCAGGAACTAGGATCTGTGCATCAAGTATACATACTCCTCTATCAAGCCCCTACTGAACCTTCTGTCACCTTGATCTCTTGCCTAGAAAGCATTGCTGAATCAGGCTGTGAGAGTTTACATTGTTTAGGTGGGCCATATCTAGGGCAAAAACTTCTGTCCAATGGCCAGGGTATCTCATGTGCAAGTAACCTGCGAATATTGCACATCGACATCCTGATGCTCTTTACACCTAGCCTGTACAATGCTCCTCTTCAGCGCCTTACACTCACTGGCCATGGTTGGCTACAAGATGATTGGACCAAATTCTTTGCATCACTGGTGTTTCCACAGCTCACTGAGCTTGAGGTCACAGCTGCATATCCTATCCCTACCCTCATCGACTTTCTCCTAAAGAACCAAATCTGGAACCTACGTATTTTCCCAAGCCTTTGCAGCACGATGGCCATGTCCCCAAGGAAGTTGCACCCATGCCCCAGGGCTCTGTTGCACTTCCTTGTAGAATTTACAGGCCTGGCAGAGGTGATAAATAATTTGTGTCATCTTGTCAAGGTTGCACAACCACTCCAGCACCTTTGCATTCGACTCCACGCAATGAATGACCACCACTTTCTCTTGCTGGATCCCTTGGACTGCACAGAGTTTGTGGAGGTAAAGAACTGCAAGTAATGGTCGATGATGTGGAGTATGGCCAGTCAATATTTGCAGCACCAGACGATGAATGCACATCTTGTGCTGAAAGTTTGGCTATTCATCTTCCTTCAGCACTGACGAGGTCCCATATGATTGTAGGTGATGAGCACTCACCTGGCTGGATTATGAGCTGAAATATTTTATAGGAGTACTGCATGCCATGGATGCAAGTGTTCCTGCAAGCCCAAATCCTCTGGCTACATACATATACTTCTTTGAGCTCTTTGAGCGACGATGAGCTCACAAGCCTATTCCAGGCCTTCTCACCTTTTGGAGAGGATCTACTTGTGAATGTATTAAGGCATAATGCAGCAGAGTAGTAACCATATAACAAACTTTTGTAGGATACTGTAATGTATATGGCGTGTATAAATGAACGAGAGACTTTCCAAGTAAGTGATGGTTGCAAGGAGATGCCAAGTCAAGCACAGGTCTCAAGACATTGACACATGAATGTCTGGGAAGAAGCTACCCACAGTAAATCACAGGCAGCAATGGAGAGGGTGGTGGTTGCAGAGACGGAGACACTGACCATAGTAAACTACAAGCAGTGGAGGGGAGTGTAAGGGACAGTGTCTGAAGTAAGTTGTGGGCAGCAGGGAAGGGAGGGGGTCAGGCCAGGTGACCTGGTGGTAAACTAGCCAGTATATGAAATCAGTGGAGAATGATCATAATCATGAATAGTATTTGTCTTCTGTGTGGATGAGCTGAAGTTAGAGTCTGGTGGGGGGTGCTACCTGTAGTAAACTGTGGGCAGTGACAATGTCTAGCAGACTCGATTCAAAGACACCATTTTCAGCCAGATCTTCAATGCAAGTTATGGAGAAGATAGCCCATACAGTAAGCAGGCTATGCATTTGTAAGTAAGGCCTGGTTCATTTGAATCCTCCACAAGTAGAGGAATACATGAGATATGGATTTGGCTTCAGCCAGCACCTTATTCATGCCCCCCAGTCTAAAACCACCTAACTGGTATTCAGGTACAAGTGATGGCTTCCTCCAACACTACTTGAGGTACCCACTACATACCTTACACTCACTTTAGACCTTGCACTCATGTTTTTGAGGATGATAGTAGCCCTACTCCATCTACCACTGATGAAACACCCTCTGGCAGGGCTTACAGCAGTTATATAGTGGGCTCAGATCTTTTCTCATCTCTGTCAACCTCTCTTACTTAGTTAAATAGGCCTTTCAAATTTCCAATGGCATGGACATTTTACAGCCATTATCTTCCTCATTGCATTTACCACCGAGTTCTAATAGTTGCAATATTGACTTTCAATATTTTTCTCATCCATTACATCTTACTTCCATTGGTCACACCCAGGAAGTGGGAGAACTGAGTAGTTACAGAAACTGCAACAATCAATCCCTGAATTCCCAAGAACACATTTAGCCTACCCTTTGGTAATCATGTTCTCTGCTTCTAGGTCCCTCACCACTAGATGTTGTCCATTTGCAGATAGACCCTATTCTACTGGACAAAATGTCTCTGCTATCAAACTATTTGGATTCAGAATGTCCTCAGCCAGGTACAAACCTTATCCCACAAAGTGAGATGTCATTGATGGATTCTGTCTGCTGTGATATATCGCACTCCTGATGTCTTGTATCAAGCTATTGTTATATCTCAACATGAATAGCAACTGTATAGATCAAGACCCTCTGCCAGATGCTCCACAAAGTGGGATCTCATTGGTAGGTCCCCTCTGCTATGTGTTTCACACCCTTGATCTCTCACACTACCCTATCATTACATTCCAAATTAACAGTGACCATGTGGATCCAGACCCTCTACTGTCTCCATCCACCACTTGTCTAGGTGACTTTATCAGGCCTGCCAGACCCTTGCCACTTCCCACAACATTTCAAACTGTCATAGACCAGGCAATAGCTGAGCACCTAGAGGCAGCAACAATAGGGCTTGTTGAATCCACAGTTTGAGGAATAATTGATGCTTGTGTCCCCTTCTGATAGAATTTATTGAGTCTTACTTCATGACACTAATGTCCTCACAACTTAACCTACTGTGCAAAGCACATCAGTGTCATTACAGGCCTTGTGAAGAAGACTATGATGGCAATGATGATCATGATTCTGTAGAAAATACCATAATACAAAAATAGAAGAAGCCTGGGCCATTGAGAAAGATGAACCACTTGCATGTAAGCTGCTATTTTCAGGAAGTCGTTAACCCTTCTGATTTATGTAGCTGGCTTTTCATGTTTACCTTGAATAAAAGCAAATCATTCCATCTGGCCCCAAAGGCAAGCTTCCTACTTTAGCCCTGGCTGACATTGTATGTGCATTTAATCAAGATGACATCTCACCCCCATTGTTGGAAAACATTGTGTTGGATTGGGACTATAGCCTATTGACCTCATCATGATGGAACTCTGAAGCCATCTCTATCCTTTCACTCAACTTCTACAACAACCTTCAAGATGGTATGTACTGAGATAACATAAGCTAGAATCAATGTCACTGCTGTCAATGAGTGAGCCCAGGTGATGGCCTACATAGCTGCAAAAGGGGAAGAGTGTCAGAAAGGTGACAGAATGGTTGCCTATCACCATATGGAGTATGTCATATTGTTAATTACATTTCATTTTTCATGATAGCTTTAAAGACTCTTGTGAGGTGCAAAAAAATTGCATCACAGAATTATTCTTGAAATCCTAAAAAGTAGGATGCTGTTCACAAGATCATTGACAGACTTGGTATCAAGGAAATGAGTGGTGACAAGACCAATTGTCCTCCCACTTCAAAGCCAAAGGTCTTGCCACATCTAGAACTTCCTTGGATCAGTCCTGCCCTTTTCCATTTATTCCAATCTATAGAGATTTATGAATCAGCTCTTAGAATAGAAAGCATGCTGGAACAGATTGGTAATTCATTATTGAAATGTCATTGGGAGAAAGAGAGGAAAGAAGGAAAATCAACCCCAGTCCCTCTTCCTCATAACTGCAGGAATGGCAAACCACAGGTGGTGGTAGAGGGGATCAAGCTGGGCGACATGGAGGTTGCCAGCTAGTGATTGCAGGGATGGATGATGACACTGTCCATGGTTAAACCACAGGCAGCAGGGGAGAGAGCAAGGAATGCTATCCGCAGTAAACCATGGGCAGTGACAATATTGAGCTGCAGAAGTGCGGCCTTTGATGCTGTTGCACATGGACAGTGAGTAAGATTTAGACAGATCAACCTGTCACACATACCTATAGTAGCCTCAAAGGCAAATGCCCACAGTTCAACCACAGGCATTAGTGGAGGTACTGCCTGGTGTTGAACACCAGGATGTAGGGCAACATGGTGGTCACTAGCCAGTGATTGCAGGAACAATGACACTGGCTGCAGTTGAACCACAGGCAATGGGGAAGTGAGTGAGTGAGGGTGCCTGCAGTAAACCACAGGCATTGGTGAGAGTACTCCCCAGTGTTGAACACCAAGGAGTAGGTGCAGGTAGGTATGTGGCTGTGTTGTGGTTGTGTTGCAAGGTACCAAATTGGTGCCAAGTTTGCCACTTTGAACTTCGGTGACCATGTCACCCTACTCCTTGGTGTTCAACACTGGGGAGTATCCTCACTGATGCCTGTGATTTAACCGTGGCCAGCATCACCATTCCTGCAATCACCAGCTGGCGACCACCACATCACCCTACATTCTAGTGTTCAACACCGGGCAGTACCTCCACCAATGCCTATAGTTCACTATTTTCTGCCTTTGAGGCTGCTACAGGTATGTGTGACAGATTGATCTGTCTAAATCTTACTCACTGTCCATACACAACAGCATCAAAGGCCATGCTTCTGCAGCTCAATATCGGTGCTACCCATGATTTACTGTGGGTAGCGTTTCTTGCTCTCTCCCCTGCTGCCTGTGATTTAACTATGGACAGCATCACCATCCATTCCTGCAATCATTGACTGGCAACTTCCACGTTGCCCAGCTTGATCCCCTCTACTGCCACCTGTGGTTTGCTGTCTTCGGGCCTTGAGTTTGCTAGACATTGTTGCCCATGGTTTACTGCAGGTAGCTTCACTTGCCCTCCCTCCCGCTGTCTCTTGTTTAACTGCAGACAGTGCCTTTTATGGTTATTATTCTTGCCTGGTCATTTCCATTGGCATTCTTCTATTCTATTCTTCAGTGATTCCCTTATGTGGTCACAAGAAGATATTGTCCTCGTCATTCCAGCCATTGGAAATCTTGTTTATTAATCCCATAAGTGTGTTATAAGACAATTGTTTACCAAAATCATTGAACCCTATACCCCTCGTTGCAGGGCTTTTCATTTGCTACCACTCCTAGCTTTTTAAATTCCCACAAGTGTATACACTAGTGGAATCATTCTCCACACCCTTTCTGCGTCTTTCATCAGCTCCAGTGGTTCACCTCAGTGTATCTAGGGTGTGATCTTTTCCCATCTCCAGGACTAGTTTACATATCCAAACTAGTATATCAGACATGCCTGCTCGCGATGCTACGTTTTCTTGCCATTGTTCCTGCTGCTACGATGTGGATGAGAATGGCATTCCATATAATCCCTCTAGAACACTAATTTCCATGTGCCATAAAGTTCCTCATCTGCAGCGTGTCAATCCCAGGATTGGTGATTCATCGAAGGAGCATGAAATTGCTGTTAGATCTTTGGTGGAGAACAAAGCAGAGCAGGTCACACCAAGGGATGCATCTAATATCCTTGGTGCCCATTTGTTTGCCCCCACACTCACTGATGATGGACCAGATCTCAATTCTCAAGTGAACAAGCACTGGACATCCTGGGAAGATTTCCAGCATGATGCAAATGCACCAGTACCCACCAACATAGTTGTCCCCTCGTTCAACAACATCACTACCAGTTTCACCTGTCTCACACCCAATCCAGATGTTCATGAGATATTCACATCGGGTTGGCCCTCTCAGGCTCGCTCGTCCTTAAGTCCAGTCACCCACTCTGGTGTTCCTGCCAACCACTCTCCCTAGTATGAACATATTGGCACCCAAAGCTTTGAATCAACAGCTATCGCACAGCATCCTGGCACAAAGCAAGAACGAAGTCGACACACCATAAAAGCGCATTCTATCTTGATGAATATCGAGTCACATATTAGAGAAATGCTGATGCAGATTGCCTCCTTGACCTCTATCACATTGAAGGGTGTTAGGGCTGAGCTTTTGAACCTAAGAGCAGCTCTGAGGAACATAACTTGCCATGTATCTTCTGTCACCAAATGCAAGCACAAACTACTTGTCCACATTGATTAACTTCCTACTAACATCAAGGCACAAGAACAAGCTACCGATGACAAACTTATGATACCAATCTCTCATAACTGTGGTGGGTTGGGTTGGGCCTCCTTGTCGAAAATGGAGCTTAATAAAATCATTTCAGACCACCACTTTGAGGCACCCATTGATCATTGCAATGAACTTGCCTAGGTCACTATCTTTATTGGGATGCTTTGCAGTGTAATCCTTTCTGTTAGTCAACATGCCAGTGACCTCATCATGACCCTCCTATCCTTGGTACTATGACTTGCATTTCACTCCACCCAAGCAACAGCACTGTCTTCCCTAGAGGAGCACAAGTTAATCAAATACCTACAACTATCACTGGCATGCTATCTAGGTTCAATCTCCATGACAGTACAACAGTTTATGCGGCTTGCCCCACCTGCAATTGCCTCTACAAGCCAGTCTTCTGGTCTGGTTTACCTACTCCTGAGTTTCCTGCCCATTGCACCAATAAGCCCAAGCCATGGCTCCCTATCTGTGGTCAACCTCTACTCCAATCTATATTGAACAGACAGACATTCCCAATCAGATTATTTGTCTACCATCATTTTCATGATTTTTTGGCTAGCCTCCTTTCCAGGCGGGAGATCGATGCCATTATCAACAACCCTTGCAATAAACTTATGAAATCTCACCACAATCCACTGTCCATAAACGTCAAGGATATTTGGGATGGCAAATTTCTCAGGACATTCCATGGCCCTCTGCCTAGTACTCTGTTTGTTGACAGGATGGGGGAGGGCTGCCTGGCCTTTTCACTGCATGTTGATTTCTTCAATGTTGAGGGTGTGAGGGTGAGAGGGAAAGCCACTTCTTGTGGCATTATCACTTGTGCCTGTCTCAATCTTCCACTTGAGATACATTACAAACCTAAGAATATATATCTTGCAGGCATCATCCCTGACCCCTATAAGCTCCATGATGATGAACTCAACCATTTTCTTGACCTGTTAATTGAAAATATGGCAGAGAGCTGGGAGCGAGGAATTCATTTCAATCATACAGCACTTCATCCCTCTGATTGAATTGTCAGATCTGCTATTGCCTGTATGGTCTGTGATCTTCCTGCAGCATGAAAGACCATGCAGATGTCGGGCCTGAGGAGCTACTTTTATTGTAGCATTTGCAGCTGTTGCGATCTCAAAATGCTCAGAAGAACAGACTTTGACTCAGAGTGTTGGAAGTTATGGGACAAAGATATACTACAACAGCAAGCGGAGGTATATAAGAATGCAGATAGTGCATAGCTGCAAGAAAAACTGTTTGCAAAGCATGGTGTTTGCTGGTTGCCACTCTGGAAGCTGCCATACTGGGATCCAGCATGACAGCTTGCCATTGATGTCATGCACTGCATCCTTGAAGGGATTACTGGTTTCTACATCTGTAATGTGCTTCACCTTACTACTGTCAAGGCTGATGCCTGAGAGATCACCTCCCCTGCCTTTGATTACCCAGGCACTGGCAGCATTCCAGGTTAGCAAATAATCATCCTTTAACAAAGAAGGATATCAAGTAAGTCAGGGAAATTCAATCTTTGTTAGTTGCTTCCATGGAAGGTTTCGAAGCTGAAGGCAATGGCCAAGCAGAACAGATTGGATGCCACATCAATTTGCTTACAAAGCTACTGAATTCGAAAACAGTTCTTGCTCTCAAAATAGTTGCTAAGGACTTGCATTGCCAACTGCATACCCAAGGCAGGATATTCAAGGCGCAGTGGATCACAAATAGCTCTCATTGAATGGGTATGTTTTCTAAAGTTCTCTGACACAATAGCTTCATGATTTTCTAGCAATACACCAAACCTTGGTCTGGTGATCCCTAGCCTGTGAAATTCAGGACCCATGAAGTTATTGATCATGTGCGATCCATCATTAAGACCGCAGACACCCCTTCCTGGTTGAGGAGCATGCCATATGAGTTTGGAGCCCCTTGAGCAGGCCCCCCGAAAGCTGATGAATGGTGAACTCTGATCACTATATATCTTCCTCTTGCACTCACTAGCCTTTGGGAAGATGGAACAGTGCACAAGTTGAGTGCTGTCACTCTCCAGCTTTGCCGCACATTAAACCATGCCATAACTCTGGTCCAGGCTGTTCATATTGCCTGTGCTAGATCTATGAGCACTGAGCGGGCGATTGTATACCGATCTTTTATGGGGGATTGGCTAGCACAGTTGAAGGCTCTTTATCCTTCTGCTGAGCATCACCCCAACTGTCACATGGCTATCCATATTTATCATTTTCTTCTCTCATTTGGCCCTATATGTTCATGGTGATGTTTCCCCTTCAAGTGTCTTATAGGCCAATTGCAGTGCCTGCCGACAAACAACCACTTTGGTGTGTTAGTGTCATCTCTTTCAGAACCATTCTTACAACATTTACATAGTTCAGCTGGAATCCACTATGGTGACTTCCTACATTTAAGCTGCCAAACTCAGATTTTGATTATTTCGCAATAATTGCCCTCTGGCGATCAGGAAGTGCCAGATACTTTTTGAGAAAGCCTTTGCAACTATGGGAGATTCAAGCCCAGGTGAAGATGACAAAGTCTCCCATGCAGACTCTCTTCCCCCTACTCAATCATCTTCCATCCAGCCTGACCTATACCAACTGACCTCCCAGTGCAACATTAAACTCCATGCCCATCATCGTAGGAACAGCATTATGTATACCCAAAGGTCTACCCACACTGGCAACAGTCTCATTACCTTTTACCCAAATGGTGATGCTAGCCTTCCTGTAGTTCCAAGTTCAATCAAGTACATATTTGAGCAGGATAGCAGGATCTCTTTTGCATTGCAGCAGCAGAACCCTGCATCATGCAATGTCCTTGATCCATTCCATCATTATCCTTACTTCCCTGCTCAGCTCTACTCAGCTCAGCTCTCCTCAAACTTAGAAGTAGTAAACCCCTCCTAGATTGTGTCTTACTATGCATGGTGGTTGTTTTCACCTGACTATGTGGTTGTTTTGACTCTGTTCTGGGTGAGTGGTGTGGTTGCCTTGGGAATGAAAATGAGCTGACTTTACTAAGGATTAACAAAAGTGATTGTTAGGTGCCCAACTAGTTGTTGTATAGCAGTTACTGACTTATCAAATGATTGCCCCACAGTTGCTAGGTGCCCATCCAGTTATTGTGGGAGACAATGGCTGTAATGTAGATTATGAATGATCACATATACCCATATGTTCCTCACTCTTTTGTTTGACTTAATCAATCTAAGATGTGATCACCCCACCCTTAGCCTCTTCTCTCAAAAGTATCATCTTCAGCCTACCTGGTCGGCTGCACATATTCATGACTTCACATTCTTATACTCTAACTGTCATCAAGGACAGTCTCCCTGGACATCTGAACCCATCTCAACCCTCACGAATTCTATGACACACTGACTCAAAACTCTTTTTTGTCCCCTATGATCTGTTGACCGCTTCAATGTGAGGCAACCCCATAGTTGAGAATCCAGTGTTCCAGCACATTGTAGTTGAAGTCCAACCAGAAGGAATCATGACCTGGAAACTTGTCCTGAATGCTGGTTGTGCACCCAATGTCAAGAATGAAGGCACATGGCCACGGGTGATCAATATCTGCAGGTAAGTATCTCCAGTTTGATTTCATTGTTTGTTATAATGGCTCACTTTGAGAAAGCAAACTCATCTATTGCAGCAGAGACCAATGGAATATTTACAAACTGGATCCAGCACATACCTGTTACAACCTTGAACCTGCACTGACAACTATCAGGTGAATCCCACCACCTGAATCTATGGTAAGTTTTTTCATGGGATCTCCTAACCATTTGTCACTAATCTAAACTTGACAGCAAGAGGATGCTATACTGAATGGTCTGTCGACTGATAACTACAAAGGGTCATCAAAAGTGAATTCATGGAGCTCGATGTCATTCTGTACTGATGATGAGAGATGTGCTGATACTTCGGACATGCTGAAGATCCCTTCAAAGTGAGCAGGTAAGCACATATGTGAAATAAGTAGCAGTATTCTGACATACAAGATCTAGGCTCATCTAGCATAGGGTCAGAAAGACCACAGTACTTGAATAAATAGTACATATATGATGATCAGCCCACCAAACATGCCAGGAATATGCCCCCAAAGTAGCTTGGCCATCATGGAGGAGAGTTAAAGAAAAAAATTGAAAAAAGAAAAAGAAGAGGGTTCACACCCAATTTGCATGATGAGCTGCACCTATGATAATGCCAGAGAGTATGACTCAAACTATGGCCAGGCAACTCCAGAGTTGATTCAAAAAACAAGCTCTACACTGGTCCTATTCCTTGAAACTTCCAATAGCAGAAATGGGGCAGAGTTGAGCCAAAAGACGAGCCTCACACCAGTCCCCCTTCTCGAAACCGCCAACCGTAAACAGGATTATGACTGGAAAATAGAGGCTTGGAATAAGAAAAAAACAGGATATTGTTCCAAAGTACACTCTTAGCAAATGGACACACACACGATCTGTACAATAGTTCCTCAACGTGATGTCATGGTGTGCAAGGCAACCAGCAAGGGATATCATGGATGTCTTTGATGTCCCATGGCCAATCCTCAAGAAGCCAGAGTCCATTTCTCCTGAGGATGTGAATGATACAAAGATAGAGTACTTCCTGGAGAACTTGAAAGCATCCACGAAGAGTGAATTTCCTGCACACTTGAAAGAGATGTAAATCAGATCTCATCCAGACAAGTGGAAAACATGTTGGAAAATGATCATGGATATAGTGGAGTGAAAGAAGTGGCAGAAAGCAATACTGATGCTTTCACAGATTATATCTTCATACTATGACACATACATGAGATCACCTTCAATGCTATTGTGTGTGGACAGTGAGTAAGATTTAGACAAATCAACCTATTGCATGTACCTGTAGCAGCCTCAAAGGCAGATGCCCGTGGTTCAACCACAGGCATTGGTGGAGGTACTGCCTAGTATTGAACACCAGGATGTAGGATGACATGGCAGTTGCCAGCCAGTGATTGTGGGAACGGTGACACTGGCTGTGGTTAAACCACAGGCAATGGGGAAGTGAGTGAGTGACAGTGCCCATAGTAAACTGCAGGCATTGGTGAGGGTACTCCCCAGTATTGAACACCAAGAAGTAGGGTGACATGGTTGCCGAAGTTTGAAGTGGTGAACTTGGCACCAATTTGATACCTCGCAACACAGCCATGACACAGCCACATACATACCCCTTTGTGGTACTTCACATCTCCATTTCATCCGCACCTTCTCCTTGGTGTTCAACACTGGGAAGTACCCTCACTGATGCCTGTGGTTTAACTGCGGCCAGCATCACTGTCCCCCTATGATGTGTTATGGATAATATAGTACTCCCATATGTTCCGGTATTGTTTACCACAGGCACCACCTGAGGACTTTATTTTGTTTTCTTTACGTGAAGTGGTCCACTCTAGTGGTGCAGCTGAAGCTTGCCACACTACTTTGACTCTCCTGCCCACCACCTCATGTTGACACTGACGGGCTTTTGTACCTGCCTGCCATCCTCAAGTCCAGTGGAATACCCCTCCATCCTTGTCCGTGCTTATGCTCATGAGCTTCGAATACATCACCCCCTCCATCCTTGCTCATCGGCATTTACATTGATGAGCTTCATCAACAACAATTCTTCAGTGTTTACACTGTTGAGTGTCTGATCAATCTTCATCGTCCGCACCTCGAGGAATCTACTGGTTCTGTCAACCATCACTATTCGTATCATCCTGTCCCTTGCATATGCTACTCACCCATGAATTACTGCAGTCAGTAGCTTGTCTTTTTATCCTTCAAGTCCAGTGCTAATTGGTGTCCCTGTTTTAGTGATGTATACATACGTTCATAAGGGCAATGTTTGCATTTCTCCCAATGTTTGGGTTCCTCCCCCAAGTATAATTGAGCCTGTCATTGATAATGAGAATGATGCTATAATTGTTGCACACAAATTCCATGTCATGTCCCTCAATTATCCTTAGCTCCCGTTCACTCTTCGCCATTGCCTCTGCTCTGGCCCCCTTTTCTCATGTCTCAATCATAGCCACAAAACATTGCCCATCGTTCGCCAATATTTTCTTTACCAATTGGAGCTGGGTCTCCTCAAACAATGGCAAGCCCTGGATGATTTCCTTTCCAACATCCTTAATTTCATACATTCCCCTTCCCAGCCCTCTCTCCCATCCTCCAATTCCATTGTGGTGCTGGCATTGAAAATCTGTGATGACAAAGCTTCTCACCCAGATTCAGCTTCCCTTTGCAATGCAGCTGCAAGCTTTATGACAAACCTCATTAACAATCAACCGTTTGTCTCGAGCGATGACTTCCATGACTACTACAATAGTGGGCACATTGTTATAGAGCGACACAAGGGCATGAGGATTGGGGTATCTGGCAACACCACTCCTGGAGTGTTCTATCTCATTCACTCACATGTGACAACTCATCACCCCTTTATCATCTGTGTTGAAAATGCCCTTTCAGTCATGCAGCTGATTTGAACACAGCCTGGTTCTGATTTGTGTGACATAGTGCATCAGCTTGTGGTGCTAGGAATACCCTTTGATACAAGGATTAGCCATAGTGAACAACCAACCCCCCTCCCTCACACAATTCTTCAAGGTCTTGGCTTTCTCCCATACCAATATCGTTCCAGCCCCTCCCACTATAGTGCTTACCTCAACCAACAGGACCACCTGCTTCGTCACAACTATGTCAGGGCTGCCTTGATGAAGGGTGGTATTATTACATGCCTAGCAAGTGACTTCCTTGGAGACCGTTGACCTGCACGAAATGAGAATCGTGCGGGATCATGAATAGATAACATAGATTTTCTCATTATCATATGAAAGGCTATACTAAGGCCTACTCCTCAACCAAGTTTCAGACCAA
>JBBPNO010000392.1:0-25702 GCA_038090915.1 Boletus eberwhitei
TGTATTGCTTAAGATCTGTCTCGTGGCCACCGTTCTTGTCCTCTGAAGCCGCTTCAAACAATGTCTTGCGAATTGCAGAGCGAACCCCATCAGCTCCAATGAGTACATCTGTGGTCGCAGTAGTTCCATCCGCAAAGTTGAGTGTGACAGGTGACGTCGAGTGTGCATCTTGTTGTTCTGGTTCCATATAACTGACGAGCCGCTTCTTCGAATGCACTGTGCACGAGGACGGCAGGTGCCTTTCGAGGATAGCTACCATTTGTTGACGATGCATGGAAGAGGGACCATCTTTATCCACCTCCATGAGAGCAAATCTCCAAATGGTGGAATTCATGAACACTTACTGGGAAAGACATTGTGGTGCCAGAAGTATCCGCCCTCGCGTATGTCTGATCGCCTCGCACAGGGGCCTGGGACAATGGTCAGAACCGAGACCGACATGATCAAGAATCGAATCACTCACCACCGATACTGTCGGGATCAGCCGTAAAGATTTGTTTGAACTCCTCGAACAACCCAAGTTCGATCATAACTTCGTGTGTACGCCTCCAAACACCAATTCCTACACCGGCAGTCTCGATGGAGTCATGCGCTTCATACAGATCAATGGGTATGGAAGGGTCATATTTTGCGATCGTGATAGCGAGGACAAGACCGCCGATGCCAGCGCCGCTGGAATGGGATTTGAATGGGATGACCGAACGTGAGGGTAGCTACGCACCAGATGGCAACACGGAACTTGGGTCCCGACTCAGATGATGAGAGCGAAGCTGACATTGTATTGTAATACAGCGAGGAGAGTCGGGAGAGGATGTCTGACCTGCGGAAAGATGCAGTCTCTTTTATGTCGTTCATGGGTCCGATCTGAGGAATCATTCATCAACTTGGCCGTTCGACTCGCAAGTAATTTACGTGAGTTTGATTACATGGTTTGGAGTGGGATTGCGGAGGAAGCAGCACGAACCACTACTGACTTGAGCCGGCAACCATCATAATCACAGTGATGCCATGCATTGGGGAAGAAGATGCGGAGATGACTGGGGACGGTGGGTTTCAGTGGTCTTGTGCTGCGACTTCGAGCCAAGTCCGGTAAGTCGAAAGGGCCATCTCAGTGATAAGCCGTCTAGTATGGCCCTCTGTCATGAGTAAATCAAGTTCCGCACAGGATTGAAACCAATTCCAATTGCGTTCTCGGTCCGAGCCTTGATCCATGCCTCTCGGCGAGTCTAGAGATGTTTGATATTACCTGTTGTTTGGCTATGGTAGTAGCCATGGTCCATGACTCCATGAGATAGCGGTGCTCGATGAGAAATCTGCACATGGAGCGCTGCGCCAGTCGACGGATCTCCTCGTTGACGAAAGACCGAGCGACATGGTATGTATTAGTTGACTGGCACTTCTGCCTGAGATTGTCAACCTCTCCACGGTGTACAACGCCTAAATCAAGAAATCAGAAGCTGTAGGGTTGCCTCGGAAATGGTCGGACGTGTAGTATGAGTGACCGTGACGTTAACCTGAGTGACGCACACTGAGCGCTGAGCCTCGAAGACCGCCGGACGAGCGTTGCGGCTCAAACACTTTCCACCCAGGGCGTGGGCCACGAGTAATGCTGTGTCAGTTGTAATTGGTTGTAGCGCAAGACTTCACTCGAGTAGAGTTGACATGCCCTTCGAACTGAGCTGGTGTTCTAAGTTACTGTAGGACTACATGTAAGCCTCAAGCTTACCTAGATACCTATAACTAGCAGATATACCGCCCGGGATACTGAATGCTATGCATTCAGTATCACTCCTTTTGGTGTAACGGTCTAAGCGGCGGGCGGCTAGCGTTACACTACAGTTGAGTTTTTGTTATGTTTTACCAGTTTCTGCACAAAACAAGCCATCGTAGCGAAAAGGGACTCCAGCTAGCTGGAAGCATTGCAATGTGGTTGGAATGTATATCCTTTGATGCAGAGTCGCTCAGTAGCATTGAGGTCGGAGCGAAGGCTATCTTGTACGTATGTAGCTCCAAGTCTCAACGCTTCTCGGAACACGACGAATACGAGCTTGAAGTTGCGGGTGGAAGAGTCGGTGGGTAATACTCATCTGAATCGTTGGCAGGTACCGAGCGGGCACAGGCTGTTGATACGGATTGTCGCAGTACTTGTGTTCGTGGCAAGCATGAATACAATAGCAACATTGACGTTTGCCGGGAGTCCGACATGTTTGACGCAAGCGGTGCATATTTGGCCAAAAAATGTCTATTACAACGTAGCAGCACGCACGCGCCAAATCCCCGACTCAAGGGAAAAGACATATATCTGTTGGCCCATTTTGCCCAAAACACGGTCGCGTGATTATTGGGTGCTGAATTTCAAGACATTAAGTACACATCATGCAACACTCCTCTCGTATCTGCTTGGTTTGCAGTACCACCGTAGGCGAAAGCGTATGTGTCTCGTATGTTTCATATGTCACCGTTTGCAATGTCCGGCGTTGCATGTATATGACTCGGAGAGTTAGTGCATGAAAAAGGCTGATGCCGGCCCAGCAGATTTCGAACCTGCGCCCTCAAAGAGGAACAGATTTCTGGTCTGTTGTCGTAACCACTCGGCTATAGTACCATACTTGGCATGCTGCTGACGCAAACATCAGCCGCCAGTATGCACGAGCATCACGGCGGCGAGAAAACAGTTTCATTGACGAGGTTTGGATCGGATGCAAGTGCATGAGCATGCGTGCGCACGGTGACACAGACATTACTGTCCAAGTTACTGTCTGCGTACAGTCACGTGCTCGCGCGCATGCAGATGTGGTAGTGTGGGGTGTGCATGGCGGTGGTGGAGGGTCAATGAGGCCTTGAGCTTGAGGTGTCGTCCTATGAGAATATTTTGTGTCGGGGTCTTGTAGTTCTCGTGATGAACTTGCAAAATATTCTGAGTGGCCATGCCCGACACAAACAAACAACCCGGAATCGACCGTGCAGCTATTATGGTGAAAGATTCACACGCGACAAGTCCATTTGCTGATTGCATTTGCGGCATGCAAAAACCCTCCTCGTGGAAGTCGGAGATCGGCTCAGGGAGCCAAGGCTCGTTACTTTAGCTCAATGCAAAGAAACAAAGAAACAAAGGGGAGAAAAATTGAATAAGTACTGGGGGAGAAACCGTCTCTTGAAAATCCGGAGGTTAAAAGAGTCTGTGGGACTGTATTCTTTTTTTCTTGTCATGACTGTTCATGTTTTTGGTCTAGCTCCGCATACCGTTCGAGTCGTGGCCACGGTTTCCTAGCATGTGATGTGATGGATCGCTACATAAGTAGATGAAATGTTAGAAAAATGACCCACGTTACTAGTATACTTTCAGGCAGCCTACGCTCGTTCTCCATGGTACTGGTATAGCACTGATGGAAAAGGGACTAGCAGCAATGTCCTAGTTGACCATCGGGTCGGCCACAGCATGGAGTTTCGATTCCGCCTCTTCCCATGCCTGCAGCGCCCCGCTCATCGCATCCATAGAATTCCATCGTCTGAGAACCTCCTGTTGGATGGTCTCCATGCCCTCCCTCTCATATGCACTCACGCCCGTCTCATCCAGGTCGTCCTCCGTTCTCGTGCCATCATAGTACCCCGGTTCCAAGAACATGTACAGCCATCCATTCGACAACGAAATGCTCGCGAGAGAACGAGCGGTCGGGAGACAAATCTCGTCATAAATCCGGAGGGCCTCTGGGACGCGAGAGAGCGTTGTAAGAGGATGTGCGATGAGCCGGCCAAGTACAAATGCATCCTAGAGGTGTCTTGAGTGACAATAGGCGAGCAAACAGAGCTAGGAATAGGACGCACGTCGATCGCTTGGCCGGCGCCGGCACCACAATGAGGTGCCATGGCATGACACTGGGAGATGAAATCAACGTGCCTGTAACGCCCGATCTGAGAAAGACGTACTGCATCTCCGATAAGTGCGACCCTCCTTCGTACGCAAAATGGAAGTGGTTTCACGACGTGCAGCGCCCACTTGGACGGCTTCTCGCAGAGCTGTAGCGGGTGCCATTTAGATTGACAGGATTTTATCAGCCTGAAAACCCACCTCCACCAATGTCCTCACGGCAGGTTCGAAGTCGCGGAAGGATTCAACCAGCTCATCACGACTCCCATCGGATACCCAGTGTCCTTCGTAGTGCGTGCCCGTCAAACTTGGATCGGTTATGTATGCCCCAACGTTGATGAGAGTGCCTTTGGCAATCGGATAGCTAATACAGTACTGCAAATGGGTGAAGTGAGTGGATCTGAATAAATATGACGTGAAACAGGTTTACCTTGCCCTTTCCGTGATACTGTATCCCAGAAGAATGAGGTGTGGGTTTGTGCACATGCGTAATGGCCTACTCACAAATGTCAGGTCCCTCAAAGTGGGATTCTCTGGGTTTTCCTTCTTCAACGTCTCCACAGGGATAAGCCATCGATTTACTGTTATCCCTGTGAAGGTCGCATCTATGTATTGCTTAAAATCTGTCTCGTCGCCATCGTTCTTGTCCTCTGATGCCGCTTCAAACAATGTCTTGCGAACTGCAGAGCGAATTCCATCAGCTCCAATGAGTACATCTGTGGTCGCAGTAGTTCCATCCGCAAAGTTGAGTGTGACAGGTGACGTCGAGTGTGCATCTTGTTGTTCTGGTTCCATATAACTGACGAGCCGCTTCTTCGAATGCACTGTGCACGAGGATGGCAGGTGCCTTTCCAGGATAGCTACCATGTGTTGACGATGCATGGAAGAAGGACCCTCTTTATTCACCTCCATGAGAGCAGGTCTCTAAATGGTGGAATGCATAAACACTTACTACTGCGATAGCCATTGTGGCGCCAGATGTATCCACCCTCGCGTATGTCTGATCGCCTCACACGGGGGCCTTGGGCAACGATCAGAACCGAAACCGACATGACCCAGAATCGAATCACTCACTACGGCTACTGTCGGGATCATGCGTAAAGATTTGTTTGAACTCGTCGAACAGCCCAAGCTCGATAATAACTTCTTGTGTACGCCTCCATACACTAATTCCTACACCAGCAGAGTCGATAGAGTCGTGCGCTTCGTATAGATTAATGGGTATGGAAGGGTCATATCTTCCAATCGTAATAGCGAGGACAAGACCGCCAATGCCAGCACCACTTGAAAGGGACTTGAATGGCATGACCGAACGTGAGGGTAGCTACGCACCAGATGGCAACACGGAACTTGGGTCCCGCGTCAGATGATGAGAGCGAAGCTGACATCGTATTCTAATACGGCGAAGAGAATCAGGAGAGGATATCTCACCTGCGGAAAGATACAGTCTCTTTTATGTCACTCATGAATACGATATACCGAATCATTCATCAGCTTGGCCGTTCGACGCGCAAGTAATTGACGTGATTCTGACTACACGGTTTTGATCGATTCCAGTACGACGATGCGATTGCGACGCAAGCGGCATGAGTCACTAGAGGCTTATGCCGGCATGGATCAGGATCAGAGTGACAACACACAGCTTGGGGAAGAAAATGCGGTGGTGGTCCTGGATGGTGGGCTTCAGTGGCGTTGTGGTGCGAAGCCAAGTCTGGTAAGTCGAAAGGCGACTATCTTATAAGCTGCCTAGTATGATCCAATATCACAAGTGAATCAAGTTTCGCACAGTATGATCGAAAACCAATTGCATTCCCAGTCCGAGCTTTGATCCATGCTTCTCGGCGAGTCTGGAGATATTTGATAGTACCTGTCGTTGGCTATGGTAGCAACCATGATCAATGACTCCATGCCAAGATATTGGTGCTCGCTAGAATAGTTAACCGGAACTTCTACTTGAGATTGCCAACCGTCGCTCACTAGCACCATGTGACTTGAGGGAGCAAAGGCTATCTTGTATGTAGCTCCGAGTCTGAACGTTTCTCTGAAAGCGACGAGTACGGGCTTGGAAGAGTCGGTGGGCAATACTCGTCTGAATCGTTGGGAGGTAAGCGGGCAGTGCATAGGCTGTCGGTACGAATTGTCGTAGCACTTGTCCCCATGGCACAGGTATGAGTATGGCAGTAGCGACCTGGCTGTGCATGTAAGGATGGATTCATTTGGCTAACACGTCTATAACGTAAGCTCTGGTCATGACTTTAGCTCATTGACAGTGCAAAGAGGGAAGAAAAACTAAACAAGTATTCTTGTAAGTACTGGGGAGAAACTATCTCTTGAAAGTCGGAGGTTGAGACTGGATTTATCTTCTAATGACTGTTCATGTTTTCTGACAATTATGGTCTAATTCCACAGGCATCATATGCTCGTATGTGGCAATGGAAAAGGGATCAGCAGTAATGTCCTAGTTAGCCATCGGGCCAACCACAGCGTGGAGCTTTGATTCTGCATCTTCCCACGCCTGCAGCGCTCCGCTCACCATATCCACAGAATCCACTCGTCTGAGAATCTCCTGCTTGATGGTCTCCATGCCCTCCCTCTCATACGCACTGATGCCCTTCTCATCTAGGTCGTCTTCCCTTCTCGTCCCGTCATAGTACCCCGGTGCCGCGAACAGGTACATCCATCCGGTCGACAAAGAAAGGCTCGCGACAGAACGAACGAATGGGAGACGAATCTCTTCGTAAATGCGGAGGGCATCTGGGATGCGAGAGAAGGTTGTAAGAGGGTGTGCGATGAGCCGGCCAAGCACAAATGCATCCTAGACATGCCTTGAGTGAGAATGGATAGGCAAAGGAGTTAGAGATGGGACGCACTTCGACCGCTTGGCCTGCGCCGGCACCAAAGTGAGGCGTCATGGCGTGACACTGCGGAATCATCGATCATTAACTGGACGTGCCCAAACACCCGATCTGAGGAAGACGCACCGCATCTCCGATAAGTGCGACCGCATTTCGTACGCAGAACGGAAGCGGCTTCACGACGTGCAGTGCCCACTTGGACGGCTTCTCGCAGAGCTGTGGCAGGTAGAGCTTAGACTAGTAAGTGTGACCGGTGTGAGGAGAAGTCACCTTCACCAATGTCCTCGCGTCAGGTTCGAAGTTGTCGAAGGATTCAACTAGTTCATCACGACTCCCATCGCATACCCAGTGTCCTTCGTAGTGGGTGCCCGTCAAACCTGGATCGCTTATCATTGCCGCAACGTTGATGATAGTTCCATTAGCGATCGGATAGCTCATACAGAACTGCAAATGGGTAAAATGTGTGAATCTGAATAAATGTGACATGAAACATGTTTACCCTGCCCTTTCCGTGATACTGTATCACAGTAGAATGAAGTGCGGATTTATGCACACGTGTAATTGCCTACTCACAGATGTTATATTGCCTAAAGAGACATTCTCTGGGTTTTCCTTCTTCAACGTCTCTGCAGGGACGAGCCAACGATATACTGTTATCCCTGTGAAGGTCGCCTCTTTGTATTGTTTAAAATCTGTCTCATTGCCACTGTTCTTGTCCTCGGATGCCGCTTCAAACAACGTCTTGCGAACTGCTGAACGGATTCCATCAGCTCCAATGAGTACATCTGTGGTCGCAGTAGTTCCATCCGCGAAGTTAAGTACAATAGGGAACGTCGAGTGTGCATCTTGTTGTTCTGGTTCCATGTAATTGACAAGCCGCTTCTTGGAATGCACTGTGCATGAGGCTGGGAGGTGCCTTTCCAAGATAGCTACCATGTGCTGACGATGCATGAAAGAGGGACCATCTTCACCCACCTCCCTGAGTACAGGTCTCCAGATTGTGAAATACATAAGGACTTACAGCGACGGATTCTGTGGTACCAGATGTATCCGCCCTCGCGTATGTCTGATCGCCTCATACAAGGGCCTGATGCGGCGGTCAGAACTGAAACTGACATAATCGAGGACCAAGTCACTCACCATGGCTGCTGTCTAAATTATGCGTAAATATTTGCTTGAACTCGTCGAACAGCCCAAGCTCGATCATGATTTCGTGGGTCCGTCTCCA
The DNA here is from genome assembly GCA_038090915.1 of Boletus eberwhitei. NCBI lineage: Eukaryota > Fungi > Basidiomycota > Agaricomycetes > Boletales > Boletaceae > Boletus > Boletus eberwhitei. The sequence goes on from JBBPNO010000392.1 coordinate 7,952, forward strand.
TAGACCAATTCCTACACCGGCAGTGTCGATGGAGTCGTGCGCTTCGTATAGATCAATGGGTATGGAAGGGTCATACTTTCCGATCGTAATAGCGAGGACAAGACCCCCGATGCCAGCACCACTGGAGAGAGAATTGAATGGCGGGGCCGAACGTGAGTGTAGCTACGCACCAGATGGCAACACGGAACTTGTGTCCCGCGTCAGATGATGAGAGTGAAGCTGACATTGTATTGTAGTAGAGCGAGGAAAGCCCAGGAGAGAATATCTGACCTGCGGAAAGACATAGTCCCTTTTATGTCGTTCATGAATCAGATATACTGAGTCATAAACCGAGTCATTGTAATTTGGCCGTTCGACGCGTAAGGCCCATTTACGTGATTCTGATGTGACCAGCGACTTGAGCATGATGCCGACTGCAACGCAAGCGACACGCCGAGTAATACTGACCAACGGTTACCATCATATGATCAAGTAACGCCACACAAATTGGGCTAGGGATTGTGGTGATGCGGCTCGAAGCTCATGGGCTCCAGCTGTGTTAGTGGTGCGAAACCATGTCTGATAAAATTATGGCTAGTAGCCCATAAACTGCTATGTATCCATGAGTAAATCAAGTTTCGTATATGATTGAGAACAAATTCTCTTCTCACCATTCTCGCTCCGAGCTTTAATGCATACCTTTCGGCGAGCCTAGAAATGACATGTTGTTGGCTATGATAACGACCATGGTTCATGACTCCACAGAAATCCGCACAATGAGCACTGCGCAGCGTTGGTCAATGGGCATGACAGTGTATTTTTGTCAACTGGCCTGCTTGAGATTCGCAACCTCTGAGCTCTCCACGGAGTTCAGCGCGCATATCAAATTTTCAAAAGCTGAAGGGCTTGCCGTGGATATGGTTGAATTTATAGTATAATGGTCCTCAGTTTGACCCTGAATAGCCTGCATGCCTACGCACTGACAGCCTCGAAGGCCGGATGTACTGTAGAGCGATGGTCAATGTGATGCTTGTGAGTTGGTGGCTTATGTCATGTCAATTGAACAAAAGCACACCGTGATATTTGCGTGGCCCGCTACTGGTAAGTCACGGTACAATCCTCACTATGTAGATGTCAAGCTGAATCATATTTCAGGTCAACTTTCAACCTTCGAGACAAGTTGGCGCATGTCATGATCCTTGCTCTGAGACATCGAGAAGAGCCTCCACGGGCTCCACTAGATCAGCACCCCACTTCGTTTGAGTGGCAGGGTCGGTCCCTGGTAGAACAGGTCATGGATACCTCCAGCCGAGGAACGTGCCTTGATGCAGAGTCGCTCGGTACATAGTACCCGATTCGCCCAACTCTGCCAACTCAGCTTCGTGCATACTAACCGCGTTCCATTCGACTTTTCCCTCCACACTTGCTGCAGCATCATACTCGTTACTGACCACGACCGGGCCATCGCCATGCACAACTTTGTGACTTTCCACGGGCTTTAAACGCTCTGAGCCCGAGTACGCGACGTCGACATTCGCCAGAAGATCTATGACAGTGCGTCACGGCAAAGGTCACAATCTGAGTCCGACATCTACGAATGGAGAAAGGGGAGAGCGTACTAGTACTGTACCCGCTCCGCAGGCATCCATTCTATAACTTACCTAGAAAGTTCTTTCTGTCGCATCGCAACCATTCCGAACGGTCGTCTCGCCATGTCCTTTACGTTCTCCTCTTACTATGTTCACCGGACCTTTGATTATTCTGGTGATCAGCTAGCACGAAGTGGCTATGCCATTGTTGTACAACCCAATCCATCTGATGAGCCTATACGCGATAAGTATGTGACGTGGGGTGTATATGTTCGCTGCCATTCTCTTCACAAGTGCCCCCTGCTCGCAACCCTGTCTATCGCATTCCTGACAAGTCCAACGAGCTCCTCTTCCGCGCCTACTATAGCCTCTACGCGACGTTCACGCGACAACAGGTCACCGAACACCGTCTCCGGATCAAACGGAGAGTGGGCTCTCTGCACAGCCTCAGCAAACTTGGCAGGGTGGGCGGTGGAAAGGACGACTTGAACGGTCGCGACGGAGCTATGACGGACAGAGACTGAGTCCAGCGTACCATATTCAAGGAACAAATTGCGAGACGTACTTGGATTTTGCGAACACCTCGGCGGCATGTAACCCCACGGCGGTATGCGGGTCAGCGAGGTATGACTTTGTCTCGTTGTATTTTCGGATGGTGGCAATCGTCTGTGGTCAATGAGTTAACTAGTTACACATCCAAGTCTACATTGAATCCCACCTGCTCATCGTCGGCCTTGTCTGCGACAAAGTCTCTCCGTGCACTCTCAAGTACCGTCGATAGATCGACGGTCCCCCTGTTTTTAACCGCAGCCATCCAGTCGCGTACCTGCTCACAGGCAGCTGTACGCTTCGATGTCTCGTCGTGGTGTACTGCATTCTCATAGGCAAGGTACCAGAGCAACCGTTCAAAGTTGCTTGAAACGGCAATATCCATGGCAGGACTGACAGTTGCGTAGACGCCGCCCGCTACAGGAGCAGCACTGGGATCAACTTTCTGGTATGACCCACTCTTCCAGAATCGGGCGAGAATGTCATTCGAATTTGTGGCGACGCCAAGTTTACCCATAGGAAGGCCCATACGTTTGGCGTAGTACCCTGCGAGGATGTCACCAAAGTTACCAGTAGGCACGACAAATTGGATCTGGGAACGTTCGACACCAACGTCGGCGTTATTGAGAAGCTGAAAGTAGGCAGAGAAGTAGTAGACAATTTGTACGAGAATACGGGCCCAGTTGATGGAATTTACTGCCCCCAAACGATGTTTTTCGTTAAACTGCCTGTCAGCTAGGAGGGATTTAAGGATATCCTGTAGGAAGCGTTACACTGTACCTGCCAGTACGGAACAGTCGAAGCTGCGCTTACTTGGCAGTTGTCAAATGTCCCGCTAACAGACAGGCTGTGGATATTCTCATCGAGGACGGTCGTCATTTGAGCTTCCTGGATTGGCGAGACTCGACCCTGAGGAAAGAGAATGAAAACAGATATGTTGGCTTTGTTGCGCAGGCCGTAGATAGCAGCACTTCCGGTGTCGCCACTGGTGGCACCGACAACAGTGAGCTTCTCTGGCGGTTCTCCGGGAGCTTTTAGAGAATTGCGTCTATTGAGGAAGTATTCAAAGAGATTTCCAACAAGCTGGAGCGCAAGGTCTTTGAACGCATAGGTGGGCCCATGGAACAATTCAAGTACATATGTTTTAGGATCAAGTTGAACAAGCGGCGTGATAGATGGATCGCGAAACGCGGACGGGCCAACGTCGTATGTCCTGTTGACGAGCGAAACAAGATCGGTCGGGGGAAGCTCATCGGGAGAGATGAAGAGTGAGAGGATGTTGATGGCGAGTTGTTGGTAAGAAAGACCGGCCCATTCAAATCGCCAGTTTTCAGGAAGACTTGGGATATCTTTTGGAATGTAGAGCCCGCCGTCTGGGGCGAGGCCAGCAAGGACAACCTGTCACGAGTCCAACATCAACATAGAGGGTAACAAAGACGATGCGACCCACGTCCTCGAAAGTCTGCTCGCCTGGATGTCCGCGGGTGGAAAAGTACTTCATCGCAGTCGCCGTTGTCGTGCCCGACGCGATAAACGATGATCAACGCCGAGTCATATTGAATCATATCCTTTTTCGGGTAGAACTTGGTCTCCAAAATAATTCTGCTTGGCAGGTCCACACACTTCTTCAGTCTCTACAGCCCTACTCTTCGTAGAGCACGGTAATCCAGTTCCTATAACTTCCGCACCTATTTTTTGCGGAGGACAGAGGATACGTTCCATAGCATGGAGGTAAACCGTTGCTCTTCTCTTTACAATGGCTCAGCTGGTCAATGCGTCCACAGGCGGAGGAGGATACAACAATTTTTGTTTGCCTACAACGAGACTGTCAAAGAGCTAGAGGTCCTTCGCCGGAGTGCTGTTGTTCATCAACTGTACGGTTGGACGGCGTCTCACAGCAGAACACCAATGTCTGGCGATGAAGATACAATTGGTAGAGCGGGCAATGTTGTGACAAATTCCATTTTAGCTTGCCTCTCTTTCCACGCATGCCGTGCAAGGAACTCGTTTCCCCGTTCCCTCACCAAGTCGCCCTACATTCGAGCCCTCTGCTCCGGCTCTCCATCGGGAATATCTGACCAAGCCCTCATCGCTAACGCATGTGTACTTTGTCTGGACTCCAATTAAGGTATAAGCTCCCCACTGCGACGCCATCTGGCACCCAACTTCCTAGCCTTGGACGCACTCGATAGCGTGATCATATGATTGGTCCATTCATTCAGCGGCGAGGCCTGAGTAAGGTGCTAACCTAACCGTTCCGGTCGTTCAGAGCAAGTCTTAACACGTGTCAACGTCTTCTGCCTCGAAATTGGACCAACTGTGAAGCTCGGCCGGCGCTCAGTGGCTCGTTTCCCAGTGTTCACCACTGCCCCGTCGAGTCATGAACCAGGTTTCCTACCATACCTAACAACAGGTGGTAAAGAATTATTAGACTCCACAAGATCTCCAGGTATGTGCTATAAGAGACGGCGGTCATAATGCAGACCTGGGTTAAAACCCGGAGCGAGAATGGTGGGAGGTGAGAGGGTTCGGTTTCATTCGGACAGTACGGAACTTGATTTACTCATGGCAGAGGGCGATACTTGACAGCTTATGTGATACAGTAATGGGACTCGCAACATGTACTACACCACTGAAACTCAAAATACATCAGTCCCGAACCATCTCCACATCTCCTGTCTCAGGGCTGTGTCACTCCGACGGTTACCGTGAGTCAGCACTGACCCATGCCGATTGCGTTGCAATCGCATCCTCGCACTCAAATCGTTCCTAACTGCGTAATCGGGAACATACGGACAACTTAGACTGCTACGCCACAAATTCGAAATGACACCCCAAAAGTAGTAAGACGAATGGAAGGACGTAAATTATCCCGGCGTCGACAGGCCCAGAGGTTGATCAGAGAACAACCCATATGTCCGCGGGATTCATGGGCGACATAAGAGCGACCTTGTCTTTCTGCAGGTTAGATGTCATCCCTTGATTCCCCCACCGTACCGCAATATAATGTCAACCTCCTCTGAGTCGGGACCCAAGTTCCGTGTTGCCATCTGGTGCGTAGCTGTATTCATAGTCGAACCCATGACTCAGTGTCCCTTCCAGTGGCGCTGGTATTGCCGGTCTTGTCCTCGCTATTACGATTGGAAGATATGACCCGTCCATACCCATTGATCTATATGAAGCACACGACTCTATCGACACTGCTGGTGTAGGAATCACTGTATGGAGGCAGGTGCACGAAGTTATGATCGAACTCGGGTTATTCGACGAGTTCAAACAAATCTTTTCACATGGTCCCAGTACCGGTGAGTATTCTTGATCGTGTCGGCTTGGCTCTGACCGTTGCCCCAGGCCCCTGTGTGAGGCGATCAGACATACACGAGGGGGGATACATTTGGTACCAAAGAATCTATCGTTGTAAGTGTTTATGCATTACACCATTTGGAGACCTGCTCTTATGGAGGTGGGTAAAGACGGTCCTTCTTCCATGCATCGTCAGCACATGGTAGCTATCCTGGAAAGGCACCTGCCATCCTCGTGCACAGTGCATTTCAAGAAGCGCTTCGTCGATTATATGGAACCAGAACAACAAGATGCACACTCGACATCACCTATCATACTTAACTTTGCGGATGAGACTACTGCGACCACGGATGTACTCGTTGGAGCTGATGGAGTTCGCTCTGCAGTTCGCAAGACGTTGTTTGAAGCAGCGTCAGAGGACAATAATGGTGTTGACGAGACAGATCTTAAACAATTTATCGAAGCAACCTTTACAGGGATGACAGTATATCGTTTCCTTGTGCCTGCGGAGACGTTGAAGAAGGAAAACCCAGAGAATGTCTCTTTAGGGAATATGACAGCAGTGAGTAGGCAAATACACGCGTGCACAATCCACACCTCATTCTGCTGGGATACAGTATCACGGAAAGGGCAGGGTAAACATGTCTCATACCGCCTTTATTCAGATATCACTCATCTCATCATTCGCAGTTCTGTATTACCTATCCGATTGTCCATGGCACTCTCATCAATGTCGTGGCATTCATAACTGATAAGAGTTTGGCGGGCACGCGCTACAAAGGACATTGGGTATCCGATGGGACCCGTGACGAGCTAATGGAAAACTTTGAAAACTTCGAACCTGACGCAAGCGCAGTGATCAAGGTGACTTCTCCCCACAGTGATGAAATCTGATCAGTCTAAGCACCACACGACATAGCTCTGCGAGAAGCCGTCAAAGTGGGCGCTGCACGTCGTGAAACCGCTACCGTTTTGTGTACGAAACGGGGTCGCACTTATCGGAGACGCGGTACGTCTACCTCAGGTCAAGCGTAACAGGCACGTTCAGCTGACGATCAATGAAACCCCTAGTGTCATGCCATGACGCCTCATTTCGGTGCCGGTGCGGGTCAAGCGATCGAAGTGAGTCCCAATAACTCCGTCCCTCGTCCGTTGACGCTCAAACACGACTAGGATGCATTTGTGCTTGGCCGGCTCATCGCACACCCCCTTACCACGCTCTCTTGCATCCCGGATGCCCTCCGCATTTACGAAGAGATTCGTCTCCCATTCGTTCGTTCTGTCGCGAGCCTTTCGTTGTCGACCGGGTGGATGTATGCATTTATGGAACCAGGGTACTATGATGGGACGAGGAGGGAGGATGATCTGGATGAAAGAGGCATCAGTGCGTATGAGAGGGAGGGCATGGAGGCCCTGAAGCAGGAGATTCTCAGACGATGGGATTATATGGATGAGTCGAGCGGAGCTCTGCAGGGATGGGAAGACGCAGAATTGAAATTGCAAACGTTAGCGGGTCAGGTAGCCAACGTCTAAGCCTACACATCAAACGCATGGTCCTGCTCACTGTTCGCTGGTGCCTACTTCACCTGGATCCGACCACATCTAAGTATGCAGGGTCACTCTTATGGTCATTTGCATCATACCTCGTAGCCTTGAGTGCCATCAGCGCCGTCATTGGATTAGTACACCTAGCTATGAAGAGGTGAAGTTGGGCGGTAGCGACTCTGCTAACCTGGTATTGACCCTTCCCGGTTTCGAGTCAGAGCAAGAAATATGCCATGCACCAGTTTGCCTCGAAAATGGAGAGTCGACCATCTACTTTCGAGGTAACCTGACTCGGAAGTGCGAAACATGCATTGGACTCTACTGTCATAGTTTGTTGTCGCAGGCAATGCTAATTACATGCAAACTGTACAGTACATCACGACAACCTAAGTTGACAATTTAGTAGTGCATGGACTGCGAAGGCGAAGTTGTGGTTGCCACATGGCAACTCCCTTTCAATATGTGGTGGAGGGATACCAGGATAAGGTCCTCTACCCTGAGATGTTGCTTTCCAATTTTCCACCTTATATCAGACTCTGCCTCTGTAGGCATCTCTTGCATATCCTAGAACTAATGTCACCAAAAACCAGACTTACAAACATTGAATTCTACCCACTTTTGCAAAATGGCAAATACCAGTAGCAATAACTCTCATAAGCTTGGCTCTTGGGAGTACTAGTCTTGAAGTCCAATGTTGGAATCTGTTTTGACCATGGTACACAGCCTGGCCACTGGAGAAATGTGTCAATCAGTGAGCTGGGAAAGTGCTCGAGTACATGCCTGGATGCAGATTGACACAGAGAGTCCACAATTAATAAACATGGGATCATCCTTGCCATTTAGGTCCCTAAGTCTTTGTTGTAGGGCATCATCAATGGATACACCCAATTCAGATGAACCATCCATGTGGAAGAAGATAGTTTCTTTCAACTCCACATCTTGAATGTACCATTTCCTGTCGGCTTCAGTATACAGTTGATAGACTGTTGGAGGGATGAAGTCATTCATCCCACATAGCTTGATTACCCTTTCCCACTCAAGGACATGGGGCATCTGCACCTGCATCACTATGTGCTAACGCTAAAATCAGTTTCTGCCCATAGCACCAGGCGAAAAAAAAAGTTACAGGTTCTACAGGAGAGTAGGACATAGAAGTGTCAAGCATGTCCCCTTCAAAGCTTAGCGAGTAACATGACAAGGTGGACACCAGGAGAGGTGATACCCCCTCTAAATCCTATAAGTCATAAAAAGTCAAGATTGATCCTCCTAGAATATCTAGCCCGCGTACTGGTATCAATGTTCCACTCTCTGATGAAGCTGACTGGGGCAAGGATGGCTGAAAACTAGGGTGAAATGGCTTAGATGCACCACCACTTGGGACATTGTGAGAGTGCGTATCAGACATCACATAAAGTGCAGGAGCATGACATTGCCATGATATAAAGCAGACTTGGATGGCAGTGTGCTTATTCCCGGACGTGTGCTTGATCGAATTAATGTAGGCGGACCAATTTCAGTGATGGTTGTTGATTGTATAAGCTGTTTGTGCAGCGTTTGGAGCCAAGGCGTCCCCTTGTTTTCGGGTTCAGGTAGGCCAACACAAGCTGTGACGATTACTTTGACACTCTACTAAACAGCTCACGCGAGTTCAGGGAGGGCCGCGGAATGATACTTATACTAGTCTCATCACGACGACCACCCTAGCCTTGCACCTGCTTTTCTGACGTTGTAAATGTTCGCGATGTCACACGACAATGGAGGCCTGAGCAAGGCCATATAAGACTATTATAAGTGCTTATAAGACCTTCGTAAGCACAATAACCAAATAACGATGGGCGGATAATATTAAAAACGCTAGGCTCATATGATAAGACATTATAAGGGTTTGTAAGAAATCCTGGACTCTCGTGATGCTGGGGTGCACAAAGCGGTCCAGCTCACGAGTCACAGCATCATCATCTCGCTCCCTGCGAGCAATGTTTATTAAGCATTGCTCATCGGGCCTCGGGCCTCAGGGTTCAGTATACACTCTGCAAATCGGGCCATCATACTACAGGTTCGACCCATTGAACACCACAAGGCAGCACCGTGCAGAGGTTGGCCTGCCAGTGCACTTCTGATTCAGATGGGTTAACAGCAGTATACTTGCACTGAGATGAGTTTCTCGGTCTGCCATCAAGGTGGATATCCCGTTGTACAGTGCAATGCTCGGTGGGTGGATTTCTCAACGCTGGTTACTCAACGGGCAATAGGAAGGCATGCAGTAAAGCTCGAAGCTCGCACAGTGAGAAGAGAACTTGTTTTCACTCAATCACGGAACTTGATGCCATCCCATCGTTTTATCAGACGTGGCTCTGCAACACCTGGACTATCTCCGCATTTCCTCCCACAAGCTGCGCTCCGAAGAGTCATGGTAGTCAGTATTGACAATATTGACTCGTACCGGTTGCGTTGCAATCGTACCCGAATCGCTCCAGACCGTACCATCAGGGTCACGTAAACTAATGCATTGACCGGTCAAGTTAATGAATGTCCAAGTATATCCGATTCTAGAGGACATAAAAGAACTTAGTCCTCCCGCAGATCAGATATCATCTCCTGCTTTCTCCCGCTGTACTAGGATACAATGTCAACCTCCTCTGAGTCCGGACCCAAGTTCCGTGTTGCCATCTGGTGCGTAGCCATATTCATGTTCGAGCACACGACTCAATGTCCCTTCCAGTGGCGCTGGAATCGCTGGTCTCGTCCTCGCTATTACAATCGGAAGATATGACCCGTCCATACCCATTGATCTATACGAAGCGCACGACTCTGTCGACACAGCTGGTGTAGGAATCACTGTATGGAGGCAGGTGCACGAAGTTATGATCGAACTCGGGTTGTTCAACGAGTTCGAACAAATCATTTCATATGATCCCGACAGTACTCGTGGTGAGTGATTCGATATTTGATCATGTCGATCTCGGTCTGATCGCCACATCTGAGTCAGGCCCCAATACAAGGCGATCAGACATACGCGAGGGCGGATATCCCTGGTTCCAGAAAGTCCATCGCTGTGCGTTCACTCGTTCTTGAATGTTGGGCCATGTCCTCATTCAAGTGGCCAAAGATGGTCCCTCCGGCATGCATCGTCAGCAAATGGTAGCTATCCTGGAAAGGCACCTTCCAGCCTCATGCACAGTACACTCCAGGAAGCGGCTCGTCAATTATATGGAACCGGAACAACAAGATTCGCACTCGCCGTCACCTGTTAGACTCGCTTTCGCAGATGATACTACTGCGACCACTGATGTACTCGTTGGAGCTGATGGGATTCGCTCAGTAGTTCGCAAGACGATGTTTGAAACAGCGTCCAAAGATGACAACGACGACGAGACAGATCTCAAACGGTACATTGATGCAACTTTCACAGGGATGACGGTATATCGTTCTCTCATCTCTGCGGAGACGCTGAGAAAGGGAACCCCAGAAAACCTCTCATTAAAAGAGATGTCAGCAGTAAGTAGTCAGATTACACGATGCACAATTCTAACCTCACTCACTCCACTGGGATACAGTATGCCGGAAAGGGCAGGGTAAACATGTTTGATTTTGCCTTGATATTCAAATTCCCTTATTCACCGTTCGCAGTACCTTGCCACCTATCCGATTGACAAAGGGACTCTCATCAACGTTGGGGCTATCGTCAGCGATCCGAGTTTGACGGGCACGCAATACGAAGGGCACTGGGTATCCGACGCGAGCCATGAACAGCTAGTTGAATATTTTGACGACTTCGAACCTGACGCGAGGACAGTAGTTAAGGTACTCTTCACACTGATCAAATCCTCGAGACTAGTCTAAACAGCATACGACCCAGCTCTGCGAAAAGCCGTCCAAGTGGGCGCTCCACGTCGTGAAACCGCTTCCATTTTGGGTACGAAAGAGGGTTGCACTTATCGGAGACGCGGTGCGTCTTGCTCCGGCCGAGTGTTAAAGGGACGTTCCGTTGATGAAAGACAAATCCGCAGTGTCACGCCATGACGCCTCATGTCGGTGCCGGTGCGGGTCAAGCGATCGAAGTGGGTCCTATTCATAACTCCGTCTTTCGTCCGTTGGCGCTCAAACACGACTAGGATGCATTTGTGCTTGGCCGGCTCATCGCACACCCTCTTATCACGCTCTCTCGCATCCCAGATGCCCTCCGCATCTACGAAGAGATTCGTCTCCCGTTGGCTCATTCTGTCGCGAGCCTTTCGTTGTCGACCGGGTGGATGTATGCATTTATGGCACCAGGGTACTATGATGGGACGAGGAAGGAGGGCGATCTGGATGAGAGAGGCATCAGCGCGTATGAGAGGGAGGGCATGGAGGCCCTGAAGCAGGAGATCCTCAGACGATGGGATTTTATGGATGAGTTGAGTGGGGCTCTGCAGGCATGGAAAGACGCAGAATCGAAATTGCAAGCATTGGCTGACCGCATCAGACAAACATTAGATATGAAGTTTTGCTCTGGTACATGTCGTAAATGAGCTTGGGTCATGTAACAGGGTGAGACTCGAGTTGTGCCATTCGTGGGCGCTTGCATTGTTGGGCATATGGTGTAGCTGGTTATCACATCCGCTTAGCATGGTGCTTGATTGCGGGGGGTCTCCGGTTCGAGTCCGGATTTGTCCACATTTTTTTACACTTTGTTCCCCCCGAACTCGGAGCAGCATGCGCACGTTCGTGATACTCGAAAATATTGACGATCATCGATCAAACAGGAATGTGCCATGTGATGATACCAACGTTGTGGCCTGGGACTCGTGTGATCATGCTCACCGTAACGTGCAGAGTTTGGCTCGTAATAGCACCCCGTTCGCACTTGGACACTTAATCACTCGAGCCCACGTTCGAGATAAACTTGTAGACGCGTGTGATCAGCGTCAACGGGTGGAATCATTGCCATTCCAAATTTAGGTAGTTTCAAAAGTCTACGAGGACAAGGCCCCGGGAAGGTCTTGGATACTGCTTGGCGTAGAAGCTCGCCAAGAAAAAAAAGTGGACAAATCCGGACTCGAACCGGAGACCCCCCGCAATCAAGCACCATGCTAAGCGGATGTGATAACCAGCTACACCATATGCCCGACGTCATACATACCATCAGCTTTGTACACGAGATCCGGCCCAAGGCAATCTTATCTATCCTTTGTTAATTTTTTTTTTTTTCGCTCAACACCGTCATTCCGGAATGTCGACGATCGATCTCAAAGTCGAGTTTAGCGGCGGTCTCGAGCTGCTCTTTGGGAATCAACGTACACACGCCCTCACCCTCCACCCTCCCAGTGCTAGTGCCAACGAGCCCGCCACGCCTCCGCCAGAGGACAACGGGGGGACGACACCGACGGATTTGACGTTGACGTATCTGATGCACCATCTACGCACGCACGTCCTCACAGAACGTCCCGAACTCTTTATGGAGGGCGATACCGTGTACGTTCCCATCTTCCTTGCATCGCGGTGACTGACGCACACCCCTGAAAGTCGTCCAGGTATTCTCGTTCTCATCAATGATACGGATTGGGAATTGGAAGGCGAGGGCGCGTATGTGCTCAAGGGTGGCGACGAGATCGTGTTCATCTCGACGTTGCATGGTGGGTGATGCATCGAGGTGGTGTCGGTGGGATCTCGTTCCACGGCAGTTCGTCCGAGGCAAGCCCGGATCTCAAGAGCTTGGCGCGAGCAGATCTAGGACAACGTTATCAAACATGCCTATTACATTAATGTTAATTAGCAGGCACATATGTACCCAACTACTCTGCATCCCTCGCCTCCTTGACGTACCCCTGCATCAACCCCACCACCCTCTTCAAGTTTTGCCCAAACTTGGCAGAGATCGGCACAACGTCCATCCGGTGACTCCCATCCACAGCCATCTCGGTCTCAACGTACGCCTCCAACCGACACAACTTCTCCCGCGCCTCGCTCACCGCATGTGCGTCTCCGTCGCTCGCTAGCAGATCAGCCTTGTTGGCAATGACGAGACGCGCCTTGTCGCTCATCCCAGGCTTGTACTTGTCCAGTTCCTCGCGCAAAATCTCGAGGTCGTCCCACGGCGCAGGCCTTGCGAGGTCGACAACGTAAACGAGCGCATGCGAACGCTCGATAGACCGCAAAAAGGAGTGTCCGAGACCGACGTCCTCCGACGCACGTGAAATCAGACCGGGGTTGTCCGCGATCGTGAACCGAAAGGATTCGAGAATGGCAAACTGGCCGAGCGCGGAGAGGTGGGTGACGATGGGGGCATGGTGCGGCGTAGAAGATTCAGATGATGGTTCGGGTGTTTCCGCCGTCACCTCTGGTTCTGATTCTGCGTCTCCTGCCTTTTGTTCGAGATGACGAGCTTCCTCGACGGCGGTTTCCTCAAAGACGTGAACGTCTTGGAGTTCACCTTCAAAGGTACCATCGTCAGCGACTCGGATGACACCCACGACCGGGTTCAACGTCGTGAATGCATAGCTCGCCACCTCTGTCTTGGCACGGCCACCCGTCAAAGCGCGTAACAACGTGCTCTTGCCAGCATTGGGCATACCAACAAACCCGACGTCCGCAATGATCTTGAGCTCAAGTTCCAGCGTGACGCGCTCGCCATCATGTCCCCGAGTGGCAAACTTGGGCGAGCGGTTGACGGGGGCCAAAAAATGAGGGTTGCCCATACCACCACCACCGCCCCTCGCGATCAAATGGCCCAAATACTCTGTTTTCCCGAGCGCAAGCGGTGCGTTGACGTCTTGGACGACGCGCTCGACCTCACTGAGATCGAGATGAAGCGGATGATTCGCCCTCTGCATTCGTGCCCAGCGTCGCTCGCGTTCTTCCCTCCAGAGCGCCGCTTCAGCCTGCTTGAACACATCCCTCTGGAGATTGTCGTCCTCGGAGCGCGGATAATGCACCCATCTGCTCTCCAGCATCTTGGCACGCCGCGCCTCGAACCCGACCGCCTCGAGCGCCTCCTCCTCCGCCTCCCACTCGTCCTTGGCACGTCGCGGATCGTCACGAGGGAGCTCGCGCACGACGGTCCCAAGCGGGACTTTGATGACCGTCGGTGCAGCATTTCGACCATTTTGCCATGTCCCGCGGCCGTGATTGCCGGGCAGACCGCGGACGCGTTTTGGGATCGAAGAGAGCGTGGTGAGTTCGGGCGTGGGCATCACGTAGACGTCTCCGCCGCGACCGCCGTTCCCGCCCGAGGGGGGACCCATGGCCTTGAACTTTTCGCGGTGGAACGCGACGCAGCCGTTACCGCCTCTACCTTGGCACGAGGAATGAGTAGGATTAGGTCGTGGATGGGCGTGGAGAAGAGGAGGGGCGTACCGCCTCGGAGGTGGATGATGACGTGGTCAAGAAAGGTGTCGCCCTGTTCGCTGGTGATGTGAGAGTGTGGGTCACGGTGTGCAAGTGAGGAATACTGACCCCTTGTCGTCGTTTACGCTCTGTCCTTTTCCGTGACCGCGAGTTGCTCAGTTCATTTTGGACGCCATCGGAGGTGGAAGAGAGCGGTCGTCGCTGAGCACGCAGCAGCCAAGGGCTCCTGCACGCTGCTCTCAACATCCGTTTGAGAGAAACCAGGATTGTGGTAAACAAGAGTAAATATCCTAACTCTGTATTCCTCTGGGGATCGTAAGTAGTAGTACCGTATAATACATATACACGCGATAGCGCAGTCCTTCGTCAACGTACAGCCAGCATATTCAAATGAGGTCGGGGTATTCTGCAGAGACATGAAAAAAAATATATAGATATCATACTTTACATTTCTGCGCTCAAGCCCAGCAACCTGCTCGGTGTCAAGGCATATCCCGTACTAAGCGCACGCCTGGTGTCCACCTCGACTGGTCGCGCGGAGGCTTTGGATGCTGTGCGAGGGGAGGTGGTGCTCATGCGGAGTAAGAGCGAGGCAGCGGTTTCGTCCTCGGGGGTATAGACGGGGGATGCCACGGGCGACGCTTTCGCGTTCGCACGAGGGGTGAAGCCAGAGAAGCGTGGCTGCATATAGGTGGTAGTGGCGGGTGGAAGGAGCGTACTCGGAGAGGGAAGTGTGAGCACGGGTGGAATTGGGAATCCGCTTGTTGCGGGTGCACACAACGCCGAGGTGGGTGGGGTGGGTAGTTGGGTTGATCTCGCACCGGCGGTCGGGTCGAAGGTGGGTGACTGGGAGGGAGCGAGGAGAGAACGCTGGTCCTCGGCAGAGGAGGGTAGCCATGTAGAGATGGAGGGTAGACGGGAGGGTGGCGCGACAGAGGAGGACCTGGAGGCGGCGACGTCGTGGGAGTGGACGTCGTCGGCCAGCCTCTGTCTGGAAGCGCCGTCATCAGGGGAAAAGGAAATGGGCTCGCTGCAACGCGGGCAGCCGTTGTGCTCGAGTTGCTTGACCTTTTCTGTCAGGTCCTGGAGATACGCCACAGTGCGGACGAGAATCTCGAGCTTGAACTCCTTTTCGCCCGACGGCTTTGGCTTTGCGGTGGACTTTTTGGAGTCGAGCTCGTCGTCATCGGAGTCGTCTGGCTGGTTGTCGGGAGGACGTTTGTACTCTGGAGGAACGAGGTCTCGCAACGTGGCGAGAGCATCATTAATTTTTGTGCGGCGCGCTTTCTCGATAAGAGAATGGTTTATTTTGCGCTGTGCCTCGCGGGCAGCACGCGAGAGGGTGCCTGGCCGGCGACCACGACGCTTTGGGGGAGGGTGTTGCGGGTCGTCGTGGTCGTCGTCATCGGGGTGGGACGGACTGGAGGGCGAGGACACGGATGGGGTGTCCTGCTGGGGGAGAGGGGGACCCGAGTCTGAGCGGAGACGCTTCGCTCTGCGGGGAGGGTTACATGAGCCCGCATAGACCTCCATGTGGGTATCAGCTGGAGCGATGGGGCGGAAGGAAGACATGGAGGAATAGAGCAGAGTCGGGGTTGAGCTTAAGACGGTGCTCGTGTGCGCGTCCAACGTGTCCCCGATGTGAACATGGTCCGCGATTGGCTCGTCGTCCACACGTTTGTCGCAGGTCACAAGAGCAACTTTCTCGCTCGTACGACCAAGATAAGCCAGGAAGAGCTACAGTTTTGTCGACACGATTCAGATGCAAAAAACCAAAAAAAAATAATAGAGTTGTTGCGTGATCTTATTGGGTTTCACTTGCTCATGTTCCGTCGCTCTTCCGCACGACTCGTATGCCTCTCTACCCACAGGCAACGTCCCTTTCATCCTTCCCTCTCAAGACCCATGTCCCAACCAGACCCTTCCTTTGCCGTCTCCCCCGTCCCTACCAACCCCCTCGGCGACGGAAAGTATATCCAAACAGCCGGCGCGCTCATCATCGGGTATGTCCCAATCGTCGTCCCTCTGCTCCCAGCTGACCCATCACAGGGACGAAATACTCAATGGAAAGACCCTCGACCGCAATTCGAACTACTTTGCTCGCTTCTGCTTCGAGCACGGCATAGATCTGTGCGCATCCCCTTTGACATCCATCCCAACCCCTGACCACCTCCTCTAGAAAGCGCGTAGAAGTCATCGCTGACGACGAGGACGAAATGTGCGCCTTATCCTCGCCTGTCCGAGTGCCCGCTGACACTTCCCAGCGTTGAAGCAAGTCGGAGGATGGTGGAACGCTACGATCTTGTCATCACCTCTGGCGGCATCGGTCCCACCCACGACGGTACGCCTGCCCTCTCCCACTCCCATCCGCAGCTCATACACCCTAGATATCACGTATGCGTCGCTCGCCAAGGCCTTTGAGCAACAACTCAGCTACCACGCAGAGACCCTCACCCGCATGGAGGAGCTCATCCGTCTCCGCCCTTCCTTCACTCAACAGAACGAAGAACAACGCATCGCCCGTAAGCGCATGGCCTTGTTCCCACACGCCGCCGAAGTCCTGTTCGTCGCACCCGATATCTGGGTGGTCCGTACCCCTTCCTGTCCTATCACCTCTTTCTCACTCTCTCCTAGCCCGTCGTGCGACTCGGGGGGAAACTCTGCGTATTCCCCGGCATCCCCTCCCTTTTCCAAAAGATGCTAGATAGCCTCAAACACTTGCTTCCGCTCCCACCGCCCGACGCTCGCCCGTGTCGTCTACAAGTATTCACAAAGTACGTCACTTCTCTGTGCGGTTCTCCAGCGTGCTTATCTATTGCGTCAGTCTTCCGGAATCGTCGATTGCACCCTACCTTACCACACTACAGAAGCGCGTGACCACCGAAGGTATACGGATAGGCTCATATCCGCTTATCCTACGTGGCGTCTACGTCTCACTTATCGGCGCAAATCACGATCGAATTCGTGAACTTGCTGAAGAAGTGGAGAAGGAGGTGCAGGGCCGGATAGTGTCCGAGGAGGAAGCAGAAGCCAAGAGACGCTCTGGTAGTGCGTAGCCGTGGCCCGTTTGGCGATACCAGTGTACGCTATGTGTATCATGTTGCTTTCGAATCCGTCGTGCACTCGCACTCGCTCTTGTACTATGTCGTCTTGTTTATTTTCATAAATGCTCGGTCGGAAGAGGTGAACGATACACATTACACCGTCTTTTCAAACTTGACTTGTCCGGTCAGCACATCTCTGATCAATACCAGAGCCGCCTCTGCAAAGGCGACCATATTGTACCCTCTCTCCTCACTTCCCGTATCGACCGTCCGAGTGACCACGCCTTCCTCAGAGACGACGGCGAGGTTCGTCCTACCCTTGCTTCATTCCCAGCGTCAACCACTCATGTATGCATCCCCTTTCGTTGAAAAAAAAAAAAAAAGGGGGGGTAGGGGTACGCACACGAAATGGAAAG